>JACVVK020000483.1:460000-462500 GCA_018292915.2 Batillaria attramentaria | reverse complement strand
GCACGTTGACTGAACGTGACCAGCAGGCCACACAGTACAGCGCAAACTTATCACATGTTTGACGTAGCTTGTTCTCCCATCTGTCTCTCGTTAATCACCGTGATAGGAAGGTGGAAACCCGGGCTGGGATGAGCAGTCAAGCGTGAACAGTGGACGCAGAAGCGTTCAGTCTAGGTACGTTCGAATCTTTTACGTGAGTCGTCACGCATGACTGATCCGCGACTGAGTGGGTGCAGGAAGGTGTGTGTGTGTGTGTGTGTGTGTGTGGAGAGAGAGAGAGAGAGAGAGAGAGTTTAGCAATGTGGTCAGATTCCAAAACATTTAAAGACACATCCTGCAAGCCTTTTAAGCTCACTGACTGACCTAGGCTTATAACGGTGACAAGAACACGATGTCCTTTAGATGTGTGCAAAATAATTATAGACCATTTTGGGGCCGGAGAGAGAGAGAGAGAGAGAGAGAGAGAGAGCAGGCACGTTCCTGGAAGGGTTACAAAACCAGTCTAAGTATACTGAACCAATCACTTTCAAAAAAAATATTTTTCCATAGTGCGAAACAATTCTCACTGAAAACTGAACACATGGCCAAAAAAATTGACTGGCTATAGCATGGCGCAGTCTGCCATATGCACACAAATTTCACGCGAAATTCTTCGACAGACAAACCACAGAACCCCTCTGAAAACGGGGCGGTCTCTGGTTAAGAGGCTTGTCACCAATGCGAGAGGTCACGGGTTCCAGTCCCACTCGGGTCAAAGAATTTGTCCCTCTTGTATGCGGCCGGCACCGTTCATTCGGGCCGATAGTCGGGTGGGTTCTCTCCTGGGTACTCCGGCTTCCTCCCCCTGCTTTGGAATGTTCAGCCCACCAAATTTGAAAAATAAATGCAATTCTAACTTCCGAAATTTAAATAGCTGAGCTGACCCTTCGCACCACGTGATAGTAATGTGTTTATGTCCAGTGTGTGAGAAAATGCGTGTGTATTCACGTGAGCGTGCGTGTTGGGTTCAGCTCGCGGCAATTTGAGCCGATTCAAAGCGCCTATACAGTACTCATCATTATTACTATTATTACTATTATTATTATTATTAAAACAAACGAGAAACCGTCCCACGATCAAGCACACAGACCAGCTGAGCCACAGGGGACACCAGAGCACGTTCACAGCGGAGGGACTCGGCCCGTTTGCTCGCGCGCCAAATGAGGCCAGACGTGACAAGGCCAGGTGAGGATGCCAGCCCGTTTAGCCGAGGCGCTCTCCGGATGCCTGACTCAGCACGGAGGTCCGGTCGTCATCGTCTGATGAGCAATTAATCAATCAACCGTGGCTTAACTTACTCCGCCGCGCGAAGTTTCTTGACGCACGGGAGTTTTGCCCACCATGCTGAGCCGCCAGCACGGTGGCGAGATTAAGGGAGGTAATCAGGGTGAGGGAGAAGGAAAAAGGTGAAGATAACTGTGACGAAGCATGGAGTGGGACAATTGTGAGCTTCTCAGATAATAGGCCTACAGTTACATGGAACGGACTTGACACAAATAATACCGCGAACGAACCGATCACGTTTTTGATTTTTTTTTCTTCGGTTTTGGCCCTTGTTACGCGAACAAGAGGCCAGAGTTACGGTTCCTTAACGGCTCCTACTGCAACGAACACGACTATAATCAAAGTGCTGAACTCTACCAAGCCTTATTTACCTCCATGCAGATATAAATTATGATTTTTTTTAAAGTAAGGCCACTGGTGTACAACCTCAGCCGCCAAAACATACTTGGTATGAAATGAGTTAAACTGACTTGGAATGAAAAAAAATAAATGAGCGGAAAGTCCTCCACTGGCTCCAGATTGCTCAGAAAATGATCTATGTTTGTTTGTTTGTTTTTCTTCTGTTTTTGGTGTGAATTTTAAACACGTGTGTGTGTGTGTGTGTGTGTGTGTGTGTGTGTGTGTGTGTGTGTGTGTGTGTGACAAACGAATCTCTCTCTCTCTCTCTCTCTGTTCTTGTTTGTTTGCTTGCGTGCGTACGCGTGTCGTGTGTGTGTGTGTGTGTGTGTGTGTGTGTGTGTGTGTGTGTGTGTGTGAGAGAGAGAGAGAGAGAGAGAGAGACAGACAGACAGACAGACAGACAGGGAGACAGACAAACAGAAAGACAGACTTTGTTTCTCTCTCCAGTGGATTTCTCCACTCGCTGCTGGTTTTCAGCAGACCACAGACAACGGGAAAGCGACCGTCAGACTAGCCTCAACTCCGTCAGTCTCAAATCGACTAACGCAGACAGAACAAATTGGTTCCTCGTCAAGTCATTATAGCGCCATTTTGTTGACAATACGACCAATCAGGCATGGGCTTGATTCCTGAAGAATTATAGTCTTCAATCTTTTTCTTTTCACTGTGGAGAGAGAGAGAGAGAGAGAGAGAGAGAGAGAGCCAGCCTGGTGTCACCCACTGTTCAATGAAGTGATCAGGTCAAATGTCACGTGACCGTCAAGACAAAAGAAAAACA
>JACVVK020000483.1:445000-455000 GCA_018292915.2 Batillaria attramentaria | reverse complement strand
GGTGTTGGTGTTGGTGTTAGTTTAATGTCCTTTTCCACCATGTATGGGTGATATCAAAGACGGGGCAACGAGAAAAAGCCAGCACAAATACTGGGCCTCACCTGGGATTCGAACTCACGACCCGAGCCACACTCTACCATCAAACTATCCCGGCTCCCCGCCACGCCGGCCACTGAATAGGTAAGGGTGGGGGTGGGTGTTTAGGGGTTTAACGTCCTTTTCCACCACATACGGGTGATATCAAAGACGAGGCAACGATGAAAAAGCCGGCACAAATATTTGGCCCCAGCCGCGACTGATACGACCCGAGCATTAGAAGTCCAACGCTCTACCATTCGGCCACTCCGGCCGGCTCCCCCTGAATGGGTAAGGCACTACAACTACTACTACTACTATCTGTGTATTGTGTGGGCGCTTTTTCCCCAGTTTCTTGAACTGGCTCAGTGCGATGCGAGCTGAACCCAACACGCACGCTCACGTGAATCACACGCATTCTCTCATACACTGGACATGAACACATTACAATCACGTGGTGCGAAGGGTCAGCTCAGCTATTTAAGTTTCGGTATTTAGACTTGCATGTATTTCAAATTTTGTTGGCTGAACATTTCCAAAGCAGGTACGGTACGGTCACGTCACGTCACGTCACGTCACGCTTAGACAATACTCTGTTAACAGCACCAGAAAATGACATTTCATTTTGTTCATGAATTATCGTTCGAATATGACGATATTCTTGTTTTGTTTCGTCCTCAAACTGAAACGACGGTAAACACTGACAACAATGCAACCGAAAGTGACATCAAAATCATTCACACAAATACAGCTGAACCTGGCCTGCAAACGTTACTGTGAACAGTGGAGCAGACGGCTTTATGTAAGGGTTTCACAGTGACAATAAAAAAAGCAGACATGGAAAGCACGGCGGCAACGTAAAACCGCATCGTGAAAACTAAACGCGTAAAGAAAATAAACATTGATGCAGAGCCAACTGGCTACGAGTTCGTACCTACATACTTACTAAAATTAACTTGCCGCCTTTCGTGTAGACCGTCAAATACGGCAACTACGGCAAGCTGCTAAAAAAAAAAAAAAAAAAAAAACTTGAACCCCCCCCCCAAAAAAAAAAAAATAAAAAAAAAATAAAAAAATCAAAAAAATCTCAAAACTAAAAATAAAAGACTAAAAAAAAACACCCCAAAACCCACAAACGACAGCTGAACACATTTTTCACCGCCACAGACTAGTACATGTACAACTATTCTGGGCTGCTGTGTCAATGTTCTTCCTTATCAGCGAATCACTTGCCTGCATTTTCGTCAGTGCGGGACTGCTTTTTGCATTACCGCACCGGCACAGCAATGGCTCCCGAAATAACCACAGCGGGTCTATTTTGGTGGCAGTGTTTGTCATACTGCTTGTAAACAGTTTTTCTTCTTCCTTCAAACATGTTTATTGTGTCGGGTGAGCAGACTGACTCAGTAAGCTACGCGGAAAATTTGGCAAAGGCTTGCTGGTTGTACCTGTGAGCTACCGGGAAAGCAGCAACTGTGAGGACTTACTATGCTGTTGGACTTACAAATGTACGGTGAACTTGACTTTATCAGCAGTGCCAGCAAATTATATTTGAATAATTGTTTGAATAGGACGATATTCTAGTTTCATTTCGTCCTTAAAACGACGGTAAACACTGACAACATTGAAAACGAAAGTGGCATTAAAAAAAAGTCGGTAATTAATATAAAATGTTTTCCAGAGTGTAAAGTAGAATTGACTTCAGTGGTGAGTTTCGTCCTCCCCCGCCTCGCCCCTCCCCCCTCTCCCCCATGATCACCTGTAATCCTCCACAGTCCTGTCTGTCTGTCTCTCTCTCTCTCTCGACCATTTTGTTTTGGCCGGGTTTTTTGTTGTTGTTTATTTGTTTGTTCTGTCTGTCTGTCTGTCTCTGTCTCTCTCTCTCTCTCTCTCTCTCTCTCGACCATTTTGTTTTGGGGTTTTTTTTGTTGTTGTTTATTTGTTTGTTTGTTTTTCAAAACGGCAAGTTTCAAAATTGATCGCAAGACCAAAACTTCCACCGTCTTGAAATAAAGTTATTTCAATCTCTCTCTCTCTCTCTCTCGCTCTCTCTCTCTCTCGCTCTCTCTCTCTCTCTCTCTCGCTCTCCTCTCTCTCTCTCTCTCTCTCTCTCTCTCTCTCTCTCTCTCTCTCTCTCTCTCGACCATTTTTTGTTGTTATTTATTTGTTTGTTTGTTTTTCAAAACGGCAAGTTTGAAAATTGGTCGCAAGACCAAAACTTCCACCGTTTTCAAATAAAGTTATTTCAGTTTCAATCTCTCTCTCTCTCTCTCTCTCTCTCTCTCTCTCTGCGCACACCGACCATTCCCCCTTTCCCTTCCGCTAATTTCTCAAAGGCGGATTAGTTTATTTATTGCCCCAGTGATAGACACGCGCCATGATAAAAACAGTTTGCTGGAGGTCTTTCTTCTTCTGCCAGTTCACTGTCAGGCTTTGAACTCTCTTCCAAAACCTCATCAATTGAGCCTCCCCCTCTTCCCCAACCTTCCCCAAGCACAACACGTGCCCACGCCCCCCCCCCCCCCCCCCCCCCATCTCCCAACTGAAGTCAGTTCTTTTCTGTCAACAGTGCCGTGCTTAAGCTGCAAAGGGACTGAAGTAAACTTTAGCAGGTGGCATTGTTTTTATCCTGAAATATATCCCGTGTGTTCACGAAATCGGCTTTCTTGACAGAGAAACATAAGAGAGAGAGAGAGAGAGAGAGAGAGAGAGAGTGTGTGTGTGTGTGTGTGTGTGTGTGTGAGAGAGAGAGAGAGAGAGAGAGAGAGTGTGTGTGTATGTGTGTGTGAGAGAGAGAGAGAGAGAGAGAGAGAGAGAGAGAGAGAGAGTGTGTGTGTGTGTGTGTGTGTTGTGTGTGTGTGTGTGTGTGTGTGAGAGAGAGAGAGAGAGAGAGAGAGTGTGTGTGTGTGTGTGTGTGTGTGTGTGAGAGAGAGAGAGAGAGAGAGAGAGAGAGAGTATGTGTGTGTGTGTGTGTGTGTGTGTGTGTGTGTACGCGCGAGTGTACATAATTACGTATACCCAGATGCTTAAATCTTTGTGGCTGTTTTAACTCTAACAATATCGTCGTGTTCTGGCTTTGCTGCAGGTGTGAATTTCAGGGAGTTGAATTTAATGTTGTTTTTTCTCAGCGCAGAAACTAGAATCTGTGGCCAGCGCAGGTGGATCTCAAATGACCCAAATGATTATTTCAAACAATTTCCTTTTACCACGAAAACAAACAGAGGGCAGGCGCAAAAAGATGAAATCGTTTGGACAGATCTTTTTCTAGGTCTGTCTGCACACACAGAAAATCAGAGGCCGGAATCCTGATACGGATGGTAAACACACACTTGTGACCGAAAAAGTAGGGATATCATTTTTGATCGGCTGAAAGGTAGGGTCTAATATTTTACCTTATTTCATTTTTCGGCCAGCTTCGAGAAAGAAATCGAGCTCTCTCTCTCTCTCGGCTGTGGTAAAGGTCACTGACTGGAGATTAAGCTGTCTGTCACTGGTTCTGTCTCACTGTCCTTGTCTGTCTGTCCGTCTCTCTCTCTCTCTCTCTCTCTCTCTCTGCGTATATGCGCTTCAGTGATGCTGTATATCAGTGGTGTGCCAGTGTGTGTGTGTGTGTGTGTGTGTGTGTGTGTGTGTGTGTGTGCGTGCGTGCGTGCGTGCGTGAGTGATGCTGTATATGGTGTGCCAGTGTGTGTGTGTGCGTGCGTGCGTGCGTGCGTGCGTGCGTGCGTGTGCGCGCGTGCTATGGTTTCTTACATTGCATTTTTCTCTCACATGTATGTTTTATGCCTTATAGTCTTTCAAGTTGCTGTAGTCTTTTTTGTTTAGCAACGGCTGATTGAAAACTGATCAGTATATTGCCAAACGTTTTCCTTTGGAAAATAAAGTTCATTCGTTCCAGTCGTTTGTTCTCTCTCTCAGTCTCTCTCTCTCTCTCTCTCTCTCCTTTCTCTCTCTCTCTCTCTCCTCTCTCTCTCTCTCTCCTCTCTCTCTCTCTCTCTCTCTCTCGGCTGCAACAAAATACCTGATGTCACTGTTCTTCTTAATCAGGAGCAACCATTCCATATTTTTGGTTTTACCGAATCCAGACATTGTGGAATCACTCACATATATTTATAATCTGTCACTCCAACACAGTATATTTCCAGACGAACTCAAGAAAGCCAAAGTAGTGCCTATTCCGAAAAGTAAAGATCTCCACAATCTCAGTGACTACCGTCCGATTTCAGTTTTATCAGTCCTGTCCAAACCACTGGAAAGACATATCCATAACCACATGCTCAGTTTCCTAGAAAAACAACATCTTTTGAATCCGCTCCAATCTGGTTTCCGCCCTCAACATTCGTGCCACACCGCACTTGTCCGCATCGTCGACACTTGGCTATCTGCCATCAACAAATCCCAACTAACTGGTGCGGTCTTTCTTGACCTGAAAAAAGCCTTTGACTTGGTGAACCACAGCATTTTGTTAAAGAAATTGTCCCTATATATCCCTGATCCTAAGACAATTTCCTTATTTTCCTCATATCTCCAAGGTAGAAGGCAGAAAGTCCATCTAAATGGTGCGTTTTCTGAGGAAGGTGTTGTTAAGCTCGGTGTGCCCCAGGGCTCTATCCTTGGCCCGATTTTCTTTTGTTTATTCATCAATGATATGCCCCTCTCCATCTCAAACCCTAATGTAAGCTGTGATATGTTTGCTGACGACTCCACGCTCCATGCGTCGGATGTGCATGAGTCAAAAGTAAACGAAGTATTGCAGCACAGCCTCACTGAAATCTCCCAGTGGTGTAAAGCCAACCACATGGTAATTAGTACCACCAAAACCAAAAGCATGCTAATTACAACGCGCCAAAAACACCAACGCAAACTATCTCCCCTACGGTTGTCAGTTGGGTTCGAGTCTATCGAGCAGGTCTCGAACCACCGTCTACTAGGTGTCATAATTGACGACCAACTAAAGTGGGAAACGCATGTTGATGGTCTCTGTAAATTATTGTCAAAAAATGTATTCTTGCTATCCAAACTAAGTCGCCTAGTTAGCCCTGACATCTGCAAGCTATTCTTTCATGCCCACGTGCAAAGTCATCTAGATTTTGCGTCCACTTTGTGGGACGAGTGCAGCGAAAATCAGTTCAAAAAGGTAAACTCCGTTCACCGGCGCGCTGTCAAACTCTTACACTCGGGTAATTCTAGTACCGAACAAAAGTTTAAAATCCTCAAACTTCTACCTCTTAAACAGCATCTGGAGTTTAACAAATGCTTACTGATGCACAAAATTGTCTACTACAAAGCCCCAACATATCTCCATCAACTATTTAATTTCGAACATGATAAACAACATAACACAAGGAACAGTCTGCTCCCAGTGCCTCGTCCAAGGGTTGATATATATAAAAGTAGCCTGTCTTTCTCAGGGGCATCCATGTGGAACTCTTTACCACTGAGTATCCAAAACGTTTCCAAATTCATAAACTTCAAACAAATTCTACACGATACGCTTATCTGACGATATATGACGGTATTTCAAAAAAGTGCCGAAAACCTTGTCCCCTGACTTCAAAATAAAATAGCTCATTGCCGTTTGCACCATTTTTCCTGAAACTTTGCTTAACTACTCTTCAAAAGGTCTCTAGAAACTTCATTTAGAAAGCTGCATTATCGTTTATTATATTTGATGTGTTTTGAAACAAAAAAGTTAGTAGGGGTGTCAAAAAGTAGGTGTCCCCCGAAAAAGTGTCAAAATTCCAACATCTGTAGATCAGCAGAAAAAAATTCTAAGTCATTCAAAAAATATGAAAAAAATACCTTTTGTGACTGTTAATGGGTCTGACAGGCGTTTGTTCGACTTTCTTTCAAATTTTCATCGTGATATGAGATTAAAGATTAAAAAAAGGGTGTCCCTCACTTTTTTGTCCGTCGTGTCACATTTACAGAAAACGCACAGCAAATAATGAACGATCCCCCCCTTTTTTCAGCTGATTTCAGCGAAAAGTTCCTTTCCTTGTGTCGATGACTTCTTTTCGAGTTTGGAGCGGATGTTCCTTTTTAATCTCTCTTTTTGTTTCATCCAAAGTTGTCAAGGTAAGGTGTCCTATTTTATGTGGTCCATGGTGTCACATAGTATTTTTTCACAATTAAAACTTGAAAGTTTTAAATAATCACTTCATACGGTCCGTTTCTTGGATTATTATCATGGTATATCTAAAACTTTTATGAAATGGCACATGGGGGGAGTACTCATTTTTTTAACAACGAATTCCGTCCGTCGTGTCACAGTCCGTCGTGTCACAGTTTCAGTCGTGACACGATGGACAAAAGTGTGACACTACGGACATTTTCTTTTCAACAATACCCGAAATGCTAAGAAACAGTCTCAGTGATGCACAGATGAGGGCTAAGAGAGATGAACGATGGAGGGGTATGAAATAATAAAAAATAATTTTAAAAAAGTTAGGAGGGGGGTAGGTTAGAGCGGGGTGGTAGAGATGGGTACACATGAAGTTTATGTCTTTGTCGCCGTGATTGTAAATTAACATTTTGGCAAAAATCTGTTTTCCACAGCCTCATGGCTCTTTCGGCTGCCGAACGGGCTAGAAAGTAGTATATTCCCGGGACTCGATTAAACCAAAGAAAGATTAGGGTTGTCTATGAAAAAGAGGTCCTAAAAGTCAGCAAGAAAAAAGAGTACATGGGGATTTGGCAGGTCTGTGCGTTGTCTACGGTGGTGAGGAGACCGATCTTTTCTGTCTACCCCAACCTTGGTAATCCCAGCGTACGTGCAGACTTACACAGACTGGTCCTGCTCAGACCCTGCTCCAACACAGCCCCGCCATGTGGGGATCAACTGATGATCATGTGGTGCAGCAAAACACTGGGTTCCAAATCATTTTGTGCCCTTCATAGAGAATGCGCCAAGAACGGAATCTGATGAAACACCACAAGCAGGCCAGTCCGCAGGTGACGGATACAGTGCGAACACCACTAGCGGCAAAACACCTTCTTGTGAAGAACTCCCCTTGTCTGAAGACTGCATTGGACACTGGGTCGTTGTTAGATATGACCAAGAGGCCTACCCTGGGATGGTATTAGATGTAGATGAGGGGGAGCTTTAAATCCAGTGCAGCATGCATCAGGTTTGACGAGGGAACTGTTTCTTTTGGCCAAAGATGAAAGACTTGCTATGGTATGAGTATGAAAATATACTACCAGTGATTTCAGAACCAGTTTTGAAGGACGATTCCCATGATCAGTATATTGTTGACCCTTTTGTGTGGGCTTCTATCATGGACAAAGTTAGGAAGTGACTTGCAGTTTCAATGTGAAAGGTTGTGGTAGGAGGGCCTCTCATTATGTTTTGCTACCTGGACGAACTAATGACGTCACTACGTTTATGTTTACATCACATCGTAGACCAATTTCATTATACTAATGAAAACAAAAACTACTTGATTTCGTACAACCGTTTATATTCCATGCGACAAAATGTGCAGTAAGGGTGATGGGTCTTTTGCCAGCAGTGTTGACTATTCTGGAATGGATTTTCGAGCCATGATGTATTGTGACTACTGCTGGGGAAAATCTTTTCATAACTTTTTTTTCAAAGTTTAAAACACTGTATTGGAGATCAATCTCTGTCCAAAGCCACTGGTTTTAGGTGGTTCAGACGGTTCATGTCTGGCCAGACAACAGTTGAAGACGATGACCGTTGTGGTCGAATGGCAACGACCGTTACCCCAGAAAAAGTCTATAGGGTTGAATCCCTGATTAAGAAGGACCAAAAATGATATACGCTGTAACACAGGATATCATGAATATTTCATCGGGAAATCTCATTTGCATCCTTCACGACTGCCTTGGCATAGGGAAACGTTGTACCCGTTAGGTGCTCTACAACCTGACTGAAGAGCAGAATCGGGGTAGGGTGAACTGGTGCACCCACATACTAAGAAAATGTGACGGAGGAAGGTCCCCTCGGGTCTGGGACATCGTAACAGGAGACGAAACCTGGGTATACCAATACGACCCCGAAACGAAGCAACAGTCGGCGGTGTGGGTCTTCCCAGGTGAGAACACACATGTGAACTTCAAAAGTAACAGAAGTGCTTCCAAACAAATGATAGCCTGTTTCTTTGCAAAATCTGGCCACTTTGCCACCATACTGCTTGAGGACAGAAAGACGGTTACGGCTGACTGGTATGTTAACCACTGTTTGCCTAAATAAAGTCTTCCAGGCATGGTGCAAAACAGCGTCCCCGAGCGGGTGTCCGTGTTCTACTGCTTCATCATGAAAGTGCCAGCGCGCACATAGTAGCTGCAACTCTGGACTGTCTAGCTGAAAATAATGTTCAGTTGGTTACCCACCCACCATATTCCCCTGGCTTATCCCCCTGTGACGCTTCCTTCCGTCAAGAGGCAGTTGAAGGGAAAGCAGTTTCGGAGTGCAGAAGATGCCCGAGCATTGTTCGAGGGTGTCATTTTGGACCTACCCCAGTCAGCGTGGTCGGGTGTCATGAACACCTGGTTTGATGGGATGGCAAATTGTGTACAGGCTGATGGGAGGTTCTTCCAAAACCTTGAGTAGACAGACTGATTGTAAGTGTTCTTGAAAAGCCAGGTTGCAAAACATAATGAGTGGCCCTCGTATGAGTGTCAATAATAAGATGGTGTGACTTTGTGATTTCAGAATGCCCTTTCATGGATTTTTCGTAGAGTTTTGTCCAGAACATGCCAAAGGTATGGCTTGCAGTTTCAGAGTCTCGAAGCATGGGCATCCAGTGAATCAGGCTTTATGTAAAAATGACGTTTTCTTCTCCCCTTCCTTCCCTTTTGTATTTTTTAAGTTGGTGAAAGTTCGGTAAAAGTTAGTGTTTTCTTCTTGATTTTGTTGTTTTCGTGTGTGTTTCCCGTTTCCCTTGTTGAAAAGTTAAGTAACAATCAGTTTCAGCAACTTTGGGTATTGATGGAGGTAGTGTGTCCGTGGTGTCACGCTCATGTCCGTGGTGTCACGTTTACCTAAAACGGTAAAAAGTAACAGTAAATACTGTTTGTTACAAACCAGATTTTGTTCTGTGAATGTTACCATCAAAACTTACCAGTAAAAAATATTTTGACAAGAAATCATAAACTTCTTGCGTTTTTATGTGTTTTGACATGTAACAGAACTTTAACTTTTTCCTATCCACTATCTCTTTTTTTCCCAAAGTTACACCCTTTCTGTATACAAATCACAGTTTTGGATTGGAATACAAAAGTCTGGCATCTTTTCATCATATTCATTGCAAACAGGCACACTGACTGGTATAAAGTCATGTTATAAAAAAAATTGTCATGTTCGTGACACGACGGACATTTTCACGCATATATTTTATTTATTTTTTTTATTCCTCATCTCTCAGTTGTCGGTAAGGTCAGATATTCAAAACATATAATGTGTTACGTTTATGCTTTAGTATAAAAATGTTCCCAAAGGGTTTTGATCAATGTCATTTTCAAAGTTTTACTGCTCTGATTTTCGGCCAATTTCTGAAAAACAGTCATATATTGAAATGTGTTACATACATGTTTTGCAATATTAGAGACGACTGTAAATTTCTTACTTGGCATACAGCCAGTATCATCAGCACATGCCACGTATGTTTTGATTTGTTTATCGTGTGTATTTTTCTCTCCTGTATTTCCCCTAGATAGTTTATACTTTTCTTTTCTTTTTAAACATTTTTATTGTTTGTTTGTTTGTTTTGATTTTTTTCTCAATACCCTTTAATGTAGAATAGCAGGACAGCATGTAAGATAGGCAGCAATGCCTAAATGCTCTATCCTGAATAAAAACCTTTCATCATCATCATCTCTCCCCTCTCTCTCTCTCTCTCTCTCTCTCTCTCCATGCTGGGTGATAGCATTACGAGGCATACCGAGGGAGATCTATCAA
>JACVVK020000483.1:430000-437500 GCA_018292915.2 Batillaria attramentaria | reverse complement strand
CATGCAATGGGGTTGTTTGACTTCTTCTTCTGCTTCTTTCGATTTTGTGGCTTGGGTGATGCATCGATCTGTTTCCGCGTCAGTTCTGAAGCCGAATGATCCAGATTCAGGACAGCAGTCAACAACGGTCGACAACTCCAGCAGAAAAAATAAATAAAGAGCCGAATGATTTTAATCTGGGGAGTGAGAGAGAGAGAGAGAGAGAGAGAGACACACACACACACACACACACACACACACACACACACACACAGAGTCAGACAGCGACAAAGATGGAGCCACAGGTACAGAGAGAGAGAGAGAGAGAGAGAGAGACACACACACACACACACACACACACACACACACACACACACAGAGTCAGACAGCGACAAAGATGGAGCCACAGGTACAGAGAGAGAGAGAGAGAGCCGAGAGAGACAGACAGACAGACAGAGACAGACAGACATCGGGCGGAGGGTGGTGGGGTGGGGGTGAGATCTGGGGCAGAAGACAAGAGAGACAAGGACAGTGAGACAGAAACAGTGACAGACAGCTTCGGTATCCAGTGACCTTTACGACAGCCGACAATACAGCCATGCACTTCCGTCCTTGTCAACACACCAGAAAAATGGAACTCGCATTTAATGTGTCTTGAAAACAACACAGACTACACCAATCTCCGCCGCAGATCTACAAGCTATCTGCAACCTCGGTCATAATGTCCACATATTCCAAGTTGAGGTCAACACGTTGTGGTCAACACGAACATTTTTGGTTCCTCCCATTTTTAATTTTTCTTTTTTAAAGTTGTTTCTATTGAGACTGAAACAACTTCATGGGATTGGGTAGATTTCGCTGCGCGAAGCAGCAAGTTCCAGTGATACAAAGCAAGACTGTGACGTTTCTCTAGAAAATACGTAATTATTTCACGCACACAGTGACGTAACGAAACTATGCGTCATAGACACCTTACGTGCACACTATACTGCTGCGTTGTTGTTATTGTTGTTGTTGGTGTTGTTTTAATTGGAGCGCTTTCTTGAATACAATACTGGGACAGTCCACATAGTTTACATAGTTCAGGCCCTATGCTTCGTATCCCGGCTGGGGCCAAATATTTGTGCTGGCTTTTTCGTCGTTGCCCCGTCTTTGATATCACCCGTATGTGGTGGAAAAAGACGTTAAACCCCCAAACACCACCCCACCCCTCAGGCCCTATGCGCGGCAAGTCAGAGTTAGGTTCAGCTGAAGGCCCAGTGTGGGGAGCCGGGATATAGCCGAACGGTAGAGCGTTGGACTTTCAACTCTCGGGTCCTGAGTTCGAATTCCAGCTGGGGCCAAAAATTTATGCTGGCCTTTTTTGTCGTTGCCCCGTCTTTGATATCACCCATACGTGGTGGACATGGACGTTAAACCCTAAAACACCCACCCGCACCCTCGCGGCCGTGTGTCAGAACCAAGCCTTCGAGTAAGGCGCGTATAGATGCACACTAATCATATGTGCTTACATTTAATATCCACCCAAACCTGAAGATAATATAATAAGTTGGAAGAGGATAAAACCACAAAACGACCAAGAAAATAAAACAAAACTAAGAAAATGAAAGATCACGAAATGCACAGAACTTTCCAAAAACCCTTTCAAGGTGACGTGATTCCACGGCGGAGACTGAGTGTCACTCGGGACAGCAGTACAACGGTCGACAACTCTAGCAGAAAAAAAAAATTGAGACCGATTAGGGCAGCGCCATCTCGCGGCGTGTCAACAAGCAAGAGCTCCGCTTCCGGTTGAGGCGATATGGGTTATCGATTAGTTTACTCTTGCACTGCGTTTGCGCTTAGTTTTGACCCGAGTGGCGGTCGGCTCACGTCAGGCGACAAAACGGCTCTTTATTTCAGCTCCGTTACGACGGATCACGGGTAGTATGCTCTCTGCCACAAGTTGCCGTGGAATGCAGTCTGTTAACTCGAATTCCGCCCGAGCTACAGCTTGTTGTAACAGGTTGATCATATTTTTTACCTCCCTTTCAAACTTGTCTGCAGTCAGGTTTCCTTGGCAACCCGCTCAAGGTGATGTCAAACCAAAGTACAACATCTAGGCAAAACTTCCCCTGAATATAATACTACTACTTATAACTACTACTAATAACTGAGTATTGTATAGGCGCTTTACACAATTTCTTTAATTGGCCCAAAGCGCCACGAGCTGAACCCTACCCCATCCCCACCCCTCCGAGTCCTTGGGAAATGTGCAGCCCACAAAATTTGAAAATAAAAATGCAATTCTAAATTCCAAAACTTAAATAGCTGAGCTGACGGTCCGCACAGCGTGATTGCGATGTGTTGATGTCCAGTGTGTGAGAGTATGCGTGTGATTCAGGTGAGCACATTAACACTGAGATTAACAGATCTTTCCACCAGCTGAACAGAATGAGTTTCATTCATGCCACAAACCACGAACATACTCGCTGGAGAAATGTGGCAGAGGTACAACTGAATAGTGTCGAGGTGAAAGGAGTTCTCCGTGCGTTTGAAAAGCGTGTTTTTGCTGAGGCAGAACCGTGAACACTGCAGCTACAACTAAAATAGTTTGCGCCAGAAGATGCGAGTCTCTTTCGCTGTTTCCTCCGTCACTTCCGGTAACCGTGCGCCATCAATACCCAGCATTAGTTTGTGGTACTCTACCACGTAACATACGAGTACATTTAACGCTTTAGATTCTATAATGAACATAATGGGTCAGTAGGGTATGGTATGGTAGCCTTCTCTTCGGCACACATACCCATCTCTTCTGTAATGCTCGTGGCGCCGCAGGGCTGAAGGGCGAAGTAGTGAAAGCACGCTGCCGCTAAGCGCTACTTCATGTGCAAACCTTCGCCCTGCTATTCACCCTGGTGCGTGCGAGAGTACTGCTGTTTTTCCACGCCTTTCTTGGGAAGATGGACGTGAGAGTTTTAGCGGGCACACTTGGTATTTGTGCGCGCGTGTGTACACGATATAGGCGCTCGATCCCAATACCTTGCCTCCAAACGTCGCTGACTTAACGAAACTTGCGTACGCTCGTGTGTGTGTGTGTGTGTGTGTGTCAGTGTGTCAGTGTGTGTGTGTGTGTGTGTCTGTGTGTGTGTGTGTGTGTGTGTGTGTGTGTGTGTGTGTGTGTGTGTGTGAGAGAGAGAGAGAGAGAGAGAGAGAGAGAGAGAGAGAGAGAGAGACGAAGATGATTTAACATGCCCCAGATCTCAGAGCCATATAACAGAGAGAGAGAGAGATACAGACAGACAGACAGACAGACAAAGACAGACATCGCATGACAAATCACAAAAAATAACAAAATAACCTACACGATTATACGGTTATCATGTATCATTCTTATCCACAAACCACATTTGGGATCTAAATTCCTGTTTTGCATCATTGACATTCCATCTTTTCAAAAGAATTTTATCATGTGCTTGCACAATCTTCGAGCGTATCAGACCCCCCAAAAAAACAAAAGCAACCGCTTTGACAAGCTGACATTTTGTACCCGATAAAAGTCTCATGCGGCCATAAAGAAAAGGTTCTCTAACCTTTCCATGACGACAGCACGTCACACGAACACACCTACGCTTGCAGAAATTGCTGATTCCTCGATCGCGCACGGGTACCAAGGAGAGATCCAAAAGACAGCTGTTTTTTTAATGGACAAAACATTTCCCAGGAAATATTCCATATAAAAAATACATATTAATATATATACGTCGATGTCTTCAGGAGTGGTTTCTCGATCGCGCAAGGGCGGTACCAAGAACGGATCTGCGAGACAGCCGTTTCTATGAACACAACATATTTCCGGGGAAATATTACATATAAACATTACATATTAATATATAACATGTCGACGTCTTCAGGGATGGTTTCTCGATCGCGCAAGGGTACCACGGTGGAATCCGAGAGACGGCAGTTTTTATGGGTAGAACATGTTTCCCTTTTCGTGGAAATGTTACTTTTAAAAATATACATCAACGTCTTCGAGAATGGTTCGACCCCTTGTTAGGAAGAAACACCAAGCAGGAGAAGAGGCAAATATGGCGCATTTACTGTCAGTGTAAGCCGATCTCACACAGAGAGAGACTGAGAGAGAGAGAGAGAGAGAGAGAGAGAGAGAGAGAGAGAGAGAGATTTTATGACTACGGGGATGCGAAACTGTCCATTATTACCAGCAGGTGTCGCTGTCGTCTACGTACGTATGTAATATTTATAGAAATATAGAAACAAAACAACGCTGTGCGAACCACAGACAACAAGAAACAACAGCCGCAGAAATAAACAACAACAAAATCACTCGTAGCCATTTCCTTACCATCCCTGCATATCCGACAATCTGGGTAGGTCGATGGGTGTCTTGGGGGTGTATTAACGCCTCTTTTTCACCACGTAATGGGTGATATCAAAAACGGGGCCGGCAAGGAGAAAAAGACAACCTTACTGGGATTACCAAAGAGCTCTGTTATGCCTCTCTGTACCAGAAACCCGGTTCCCAAATAACCTTTCCTCCTCCCCCCCCCCCCAAAAAAAAAAAAAAAAAACAAAAAAAAAAAAACCATCTCATGACAGACTGTGCTGAGTAACTTTCACTAGTTATTCAGTCACCCGCTTCAAGAAACAACAAGGACCGATCACTCGCTCCAAAGGACGATAACCTCTCAACTTCCGGCGCTAATTGAAAAGTGACGCGGCAATTCAAACGCTGACAACTGTGACACAGCTTTCGGGCTTGTAACGCGACATCCACATCTTGACCCCAGACCGAGGCTACGTATGCAAATGAAGCACGAGCGGCGGTGGCACGCGCTGGGGTCAAACGGGGTCAGGGTGCTTGGGACCAATGGCCGACCCGTGTAGTTGGCGTTGACAGGAAATCAATTTCTCTCGACGAGGAGCGTTTTCATTCGTAACGAGGGACGGTAAGTAGGAGATAGCTGTCTTGTCAGTTGTGTCGGTTTGGTTGGTTGGTTAGATGGATTTTTTTTTTTTTTTTTGCCCCAACTCTTTTGCCAGTTCCAGTGATGTTCTTCCCAGGTAATGGGTGGAATCCACGGAGGTCTCGGAAGCTGGGGCAATTTTTCTTATGCGGGTGGGGTGGGTGGGTGTTTGGGAGTTTAACGTCTTTTTCCACCACATAGGGTGATATCAAAGACGGGGCAACGATGAAAAAGCCAGCAGCAAATATTTGGCCCCAGCCGGGATCGAACTCACGACCCGAGCATTAGAAGTCCAACGCTCTACCATTCCACCACCCCGGCTCCCCTTTTATTATGCATGATGATGGAGATGAGGATGATGGTAAGATGATGCTACGGAGGTCGGACGGTTGGATTTTTGGTTGGTAGGTAAGGGGCCAGAGAGGTATTCCACTTACCCATTACGTAAAGGTGACACTGGGAAATGAGGGAGACTGAAAAGCCAGCACAACATATTGCAGCTTTGCCGGTGAACTGGAATCGACCCCAACATTAACGGTCTAACTCTCTACCCCTCTCTTCGTCAGCACAGTAGCAGAGTCACAAAGACCATACATAAAACTTAACAACCTGGGCCCGACCCCCCCCCCCCCCCCCGCCCACCCCCCCTGCTCACCATATAATGAGACCGATGAAGGAGAACAAACCACTGCACACCAGTAGAAGCACGACTATTGGGGGCGGTCGGTGGTGTAGTGGTTAAGAAACTTGTCACCAACGCGAGAGGTCAGAGGTTCGAGTCCCACTCGAATGTTTCCTTCTCGTATGTGGCACCGTTCATTCGGTCCGATCGTCAAGTGTTCAGCCCGGCACCAAATTTGAAAACTACATGCAATTCTGAGCTGACCCCTCGCACCACGTGATTGTAACGCAGTTCACGGAAAGCAGCGGCAGCGGTAATGAAGGATGTGAGGCAGATCGAGTAGGTGGGGAAGGAGGGGCGTGGGGTGGGGGTGGGGGGGGGGGGACTTGAGTAGACCAGCATGCTAGCAGATGTGATACCAAGAAATGAGGTCACAGCAGAAAGAAGAAAAGGAGGAGACTCTCTCTCTCTCTCTCTCTCTCTCTGTGTGTGTGTGTGTGTGTGTGTGTGTGTGTGTGTGTGTGTGTGTGTGTGTCTCTCTCTCTCTCTCTCTCTCTCCGCGCCCCTTCACACACACACACACACACACACACACACACACACACACACACACACACACACACACACACACAGTGAAAGCTCTCTCAGAATCAATGATGACGTTGTATCGCATTATCTTTATGGGCTTCCCAGATGAGAGACGAAAAGTCCCAATTTCTCTGCAGCCATAAAATTAACAGAGCCAGACGCAGCGCAATGGGTTTATTGGTTCGTCTGTGTGTGTGTGTGTGTGTGTGTGTGTGTGTGTGTGTGTGTGTGTGTGTGTGTGTGTGTGTGTGTGTGTTTCTCCAGTTCCACTTCCATTTACAGCGAAAGAAAAGAATTGTGCAATGTAGCACAGAAATAATAGAACACATGTCCGTATTGGTAAGAAAGTATGCAGACATTTAAGAAATGAAGAGATCAGTGCGGATATGAAGTCCAGCCATTCTATGGCGGAAAAGGACGTTAAACGCGAAAATAACCAGCCAGACAGCTAACTCTCTCAAAGAATTTGAAGGGGGTAAAACTGTCCCAAAAATGTGGGGAAAACTTGCCCCCAAAGAATTTGGAGAAACAAAAATGTCACAAAGACTTTGGAAAAAAATGTTCCAAAGAATATGGAGAAAAAAGTCATCAAGAATTTAGAGAAAAAGAAGAGTCACAAGAATTTGGGGGAAAATTGTCACCAAAAATTTGGAGAACCAAAAACTGTCACAAAAAAGAAATGGAGACAAAAAAACAAAAACAAAAAACTGTCACAAAGAATTTGCACACACACACACACACACACACACACACACACACACACACACACACACACACTATTTACGGCATACATGTGTCTGTGTAATGAAAACGCGTCTTCCAGAAACCATAAACGTGCCGCAACTGATAAACCTCGGACTTGTTTGCATGGCGGCGATGATGTGACCAGAAGGGGTTACTGGAGTGACAGTGGCCGCTTGAGGGAGAGAGAGAGAGAGAGAGAGAGAGAGCTTATCTTACAGGGAATGAGGTTACCGGGTGTAGTGACACTGTTCCCTCTCCCCCAGCGCGCCGATGCCCTACCCCCAAGCCCCCCCCCCCCAGCTTCCCAACCCCCCCGTCCCCCGACTGCCTCAACACCCATCCCCTTCAGCTTCACCCATATTTTTTGGTTATCAAACAGCCCCCCCCCCCCCCAAATAAAAAGAAAGAAAGAAAGAAAGAAATAAACAAAACCCCAAAACAACAACAACAACAACAACAACAACAACACACACACACACACACACACACACACACACACACACACACACACACACACACACACACACCAAAACAAGGGTGCGGTGGGTGTTTGGAGGTTTAACGTCCTTTTCCGCCACACAGGGTGATATCAAAGCCGAC
>JACVVK020000483.1:397500-417500 GCA_018292915.2 Batillaria attramentaria | reverse complement strand
CTCTCTCTCTCTCTCTCTCTCTCTCTCTCATATTAGTCTCATATTAGTCTCATTGCTCTGCTTTTGACAGCGTAACCTTTACTGAACCACGAGTCGAAACTAGTACTGACACAACTTAAAACTTAATGTTCCTATTTTCCGTTTCCCCAGCGCACCAACAAACAACAAAATAGCAACTTAACACCAAATAAATGTCACAGGGTAGAAAAAAAAAGTATTCCATTATCTGCACACCTCACTAATACTTGACACAAAGTCCAATTTACGCTCGAGACCTAACCCTCCTTGTCGACAGAGAAATCTCCCAGGATAGTCTTCGCTACCAATGGTGAAGTAAAGGCTGAACCACGACTGATCTGAAAAAACCAACAGGTCTTATTTTCGTAAGCATCATACGTTATACTGAGGCCGTAGACGTCAGAGAATAGAAAGAATAAAGTTTTCAGAGCTGCTGCATAGTACCGAAGTCGTAAACACCAGGGCCCGTATGTAAAAGTCGAGGTTAATTTAACCCACCGCTACGGGCCTAACCCAGACTAGGACAAAAGAAACCCAAAAGCAAAATGAAATTTAAAAAAGAAAAGGAAGCGAAGAAAGGAAGAAAAAAATCCTTCTATAACGGCTTAGGCACCTTGCTGGAATGAACCCGCTTCCTGATTTAAAAAAAAAAAAAAACCGCAAAATTTAACCCTACAGCTAGTTTAGTTCGAGGTTAGACTCTAACCCGGGGCTAAAAGCCCTAACCTCGACTATTACATACTGGCGAATGGAACAAGTCTTTTGACAGATGTTGACTACTACAGCACAACCAAAAGAGTCTTATTTTCAATTTTCAGCATTGTGCTGTCGTAATGATCTTTTTTTTTTTCTCCACAAGTACAAGCTGAGAAGCATGTTACCTATTGTCCCTCATCTTCTTTCCTCCCTCTCCCCGTCACTCCCTCTCCCCCCACACCCACCCCACCCCCCTCACTCCCGAACCACACCTTCATCACCCACCCTCCCAAATCCTCCCCAGAAATCTGCACAGTCTGATCGGCAGTGCGTCAGGCAGGTTCATTTCTAGAAGTAAGACACGAAGCGGGAGAGAAAAATCCTTGTCTCCAATCGTTCGGTGTCCCTGGGATGAGACACAAAGCCGCTGAGCGATAGGGGACCCACTAATGGGATCGTTGGTATTAAAAAGAGGACGAAGTCTAGTTTAGTTATGTGTCGGTTGGTGGTGGTGGGGTAGGGTGGGGTAGGGGAGGGGGGTGGGGGTGGGGGGAATGGGGGGAAGGGCAGGCGCCTTAGCCAATTAAAGAGTCAGACATTGCCCTTGTTGTGTCATATTCGCTCTCTCTCTCTCTCTCTCTCTCTCTCTGTAACTTGTTTCTACATCCTCCCCCCCCCCCCATATTCCTGTAGCTTATAGATTGTTCTTACTTTGTTCATATTCTCGTAGTTTAGCTACGGCAAGTTCGAACATGGTATTTCTGCCGAAACTTTTACCGTTAAAAAAATAAAGATTATTGTCATTGTCATCGTCATCGTCTCTCTCTCTCTCTCTCTCTCTGGGTGGATAAAATGGTAGAACGTACAACTCAGTCAAAAATGGAAGGTCACACGTTCGAATCCCCCAACAGGCGTAAAATAAGTACAGGCTTTTTTGCGCCCCATCGACCCCCTCCCCCCTCCCCCCTTTTTGAAATCACCACGCGGCGAACACACACACACACACACACACACACACACACACACACGCGGAGAGGGGCGGTATTACCTCCCCTTCAATTTTGTTCCTAGTTATCGTTCCTGCTGGTAGAAATTCCGGGGCTGAAAGTGTAGCGGCCATTTTTCGTCGTTACTGTCTCTTGTCGGTGTAAAGGGGACGAGACAGCGATCACTAGAAACTGCAGCTAGCAATTTGTCGTGTGCAGTTCCGCAGTATAGTCCAGATTCACAACTACTTTAGGTTGGTGGAATGGAATGGAGGAGGTGGGGGGGGGAGGGGTTGTTTTGAATCACTGGTAACTGCACTCAAGAATGTTGTCGTCTGCACTTTGGCAGGATAATCTAGTTTAAGAACTACATTTTGGGAGGGGGAGGGGGGACGAGGGGGAAGCCGAGGGGGTGGGGAGGAGCCGGGAGGGCGGGAGGAGCCGGGGGGGGGGGAGAAGTGGGTTTTTTTTGGCAGTATAGTGCAGTTGCAAAAGTACCCCCCCCCCCCAAAAAAAAAACAAAAAAAAAAAAAACACAAACAAACAAACAAACAAACAAAAACCCCAACAACAACAAAAATTAAAAAAAAACACAACAAAAAACAAAACAAAACAACAAAAAACCCAAACAAACAAACAAACAAACAACAAACAAAAAAAAAACATTTTTCGGGGAGGGTGGTGTTGGTAGGATGGAGGGGGGGGGAGGGGGGGGGGCTTTGGTGCAGTAACTATTACCATTAGGTGTTTGTGTAATTTCTAAAAGTAGGCCATAGTTAGTTAAGATTTTCTTTCCCAAACTAGGGTGATAAATTTAATTCTGTCCCAAAATACACGGAAGAAAGAAAAAAAAATTCATCGAAAGATATAAAAACGGATTGACACTGGCACTAGTACAATTTATCTCTACCGCCGGTCATGTGGATCGAAGAAAGGGCGTAAGTGTTATGGAATCGATAGGCGCCTGTAGGTCCTTTTTCTGTGGCAGATCCCGGTGGAACCCTGTCTGCAAAGCCGAGCCACAACTTAACTTTTCAAAACTGGACTGTATCGCGAAGGCTGACACGACAGGCCTCATCACTAGTCTATATCCGTATTGCTGTAAATCACAGGCTGAAGACACTGCGCTTGAAAGGAAGAGCTTGATGCCCGCCTCTCCGGCACCCGGATCCCCCCCCCCCCCCCCCCCCCCCCCCCCCCGCATTACCCCCAACCCCTCTTCCTCCACCCGCTGTCCCAGTTATCCTATTCCCCACACATACATCCCACAGGAACACACACACTGTGTGTGTGTGTGTGTGTGTGTGTGTGTGTGTGTGTGTGTGTGTGTGTGTGTGTGTGTGTGTGTACGGGAAGGGGGGGGGGCATTTTTATATACGTTTTACATAATTATATATAGCCATTAAGGTCGCTAACCTCATATTTAAATTATTTATCTACATGCAGTTTCCTATGTATTTAGTTCTTAAGGTATGTGATGTGCTGATGACTTTTATATATACACGTGTGTGTATGTGTGTGTGTGTGGGGGGGGGGGGGGGGTAGGGGTGGTGTGTGTGTGTGTGGGGGCGGGGGGGGGGGCATCTTGTATGTATTTAGTGGTTGAGGTCTGTGATGTCTGTTTAGTGCCGCTGTTTAATAACAATTTGCCCCAAATGGGATAATAAATGAAATTGAAATTGCATTTGAAATACACCAAGGAGTCGTGAGTGATACGTGGTGATGTCGTGATTTGACCAAAAGACTGTTTGTGGCTAGTGAAAGCGAAAAGTGAAATAATTTAACATATCTCGTACCGCGAACGAGTATCCCACGTGTTTGACACTTTTTTCGGTTTTGTATGGACATGTATGCTAAAATCAGGCATCCTTGGCGGCTCTTATTGCACCAAACATGATAACAATCAAATTGCAACGCCAACACTAATCGAAATTTAAATTCATGCAGATATAAACTGATTATGATATTTTTTAAAAAAATAGTTAAGATCACTGGTGAACAATCCCAAAGTTATTCGGTAGGAATTGAGTTCAAACAAACAAACAAACAAACAAACAAACAAACAAACAAACAAACAAACAAACAAACAAACAAACAAACAAACAAACAAACAAACAAACAAACACTGACATGGAACCCGCAGGGGAAAAGGAAGAGAGGCCGGCCTCGCAACAGCTGGAGGCGGGACACTGAGGCAGAGCTATGCAAGCAGGGGATCAGCTGGACTGGAGTGGCAAGAGTAGCCAAGAACAGAGTGCGATGGCGAAGGGTTGTCGGTCGCCTATGCTCCACTTGAAGCCATGGGCCTAAGTAAGTAAGTAAACAAACAAACAAACAACCTCCCCCAAGACACAGTTCGATCCCGGCTGGGGCCAAATATTTGTGCTGGCTTTTTCATCGTTGCCCCGTCTTTGATATCACCCTATGTGGTGGAAAAGGACGTTAAACCCCAAACACCCACCCCCCACCCCCCCTCCCCCTAAACACACACACACACACACACACACACACACACACACACACACACACACACACACACACACACACACACACACACACAACGACAAAAAACAACAACAACAAAACGGATTTCCGGATTTCACGTCACAGAAACTGAGTGACAAGGGGTGAACGAATGAGGCGTTAGGGCTTAAAGCCGAGCAAGCCATAAAGTGACAAGGAATACGGACAAAATAAAAATAAACCCGAAGTAAATGTTATTGCTAGCGGACTGAACTCAAAATGAGGACATGTGACAAACGAACAAGAAGCGGAAGTAACCCAAAACGGAGATAACAAAGTTTAAAAAAAAAAATCTTAACATATTTTGCATCCCACATGAAAACAATCCCGGAAGCCAAGTTTGGAAGATTTTGGATTTATGACGTCACTATCCTGTTTTTGAGGGTTGCGGATGAATAAGTGTGGTTTGTTTGAATGTTTGAAACGCGGGAATATGAAAAAAAAAAGCGTTTGAAAATCTGGAGAACTAATTAACTTAACTGTCCACAAGAACAGTATGGAGGTTTTGGTGTGACAAAAGTGTTGAGATCTTTATCGAAGAATTACAATCACCACGATCCAGTATGACATTTTCTGGCAAATCTGCTTCGGCAAATACACACAGACACACACAGACACACACACACAGACACACACACACAGACACACACAGACACACACACACACACACACACACACACACATACACACACGGACGCACGCACGGACGCACGCAAGCACACACACACACACACATACACACACGGACGCACGCACGCACGCACGCACGTGTACTTCCACCAGAAAAATCACTTTATGTATGCTTTTATGTTCATGTTTTGTATGTAAAAGTATGTTTCGTGTAAAATGGAAAAAATAAATAAATAAAAAAATCGCCGAAGTCGTCATTTTGGATGACACTACAAGAGAGGGGGCAAAAACAGCGGTAAAAGTGTTAGAAGTTTAAAAACTAAATTTGTCAGAAAAAAAAACCATTGCAATCGAAATTAAAGAAATGTCTGTGTTTTTTTCAATCAAATCTTCTTCTTCTTTTTTTTTTTTTTTTTTTTGCTTCTCCAGAAAAGCAACACACACACACACACACACACACACACACACACACACACACACACACACACACACACACACACACACACACACACACACACACACACACACACCAGAGAAAAAAGACTCGCAACATTTCCGTGTGCTCGAAAATATGACACTTGAGAGTGCCACTAGAACATGTAAGATATCTGGGTACAGGAAATGAATTTACGATAAAATAAAATAAAATAAAATAAAATAAAACCACAAACGGAAATCTACCCTGGTCCTGTTGCATCTTCTAATTAGTTAAAAACGCAATAACCCCGATTCCTTACTGCATCTCTCCCTCCTCCTGCCCGCCCCTCCCCCCCCCCCCCCCCCCATCACACACACACACACAGAGAAACCATCACCATCTCCCTCTTTGTAATGTAACTCGTTATTGTTGAGTCACGTGGCATGGAAAAAAAAAAAAGAGAAAAAGGGGCGGAATTCCGACAAGTCTAAGATACAACACATCAGTCAACATGTATCTTCTATATAATAGCATTTTAAAAAATCTAAATCGAGTGTGTGTGTGTGTGTGTGTGTGTGTGTGTGTGTGTGTGTGTGTGTGTGTGTGTGTGTGTGTGTGTGTGTGTGTGTGTGTGTGTGTGTGTGTGTGTGTGTGTGTGTGTGTGTGTGTGTGTGTGTGTGTGCGTGTGTGTGCTTACGTGCGTGCGTGTGTGCAAGCGTGTAACCCTGTGTGCGTTATCTTGAGAAACGATGCACCTGTATCCTCGGCCGGTACAAATTGTCGATCTATAATTATTCGCTTAGTGATTATTCCACCTAAACTACCTCAGGTTATGAGGATCATGACCAATTTACTACAGCTCAGCGCCTGTTTTGAGGCCAGAATAACACCAGTTTGCAGGACCATTATCAAGTAACAAACTGTCCAAGCCCTGTTCGTTGATTTTACTACCTGCTAGCCTTCCATATATAGTGCTCAGGGGACAATGACAATGACACTTTATTTTCCAAGGATAGAAGATTAGGTGCGCAGACCTGGGGGGAGAGAGAGAGAGAGAGAGAGAGAGAGAGAGAGAGAGACAGAGACAGAGAGAGAGAGAGAGTCTACGATGTAAGTCCGAGATTAAATTTGCTTGACTAAGCTGTGGATTACAGATTACGAGATGCATGCATAAACGCAGATTAACGCAAGGCGCGTTCTAAAAGTCCCTGACGGCGTAAGTGATAAGTCTCAGACTAGCCTAATCTCTTTTCGGTCATGCATCACAACCCAGCGGTCTGATGTATGCAGAGTCGTAAATTCGAGACATATTGACTAAGCTGGGGGGAAAAAAAAAACACGAGATGCATGAACTGAGATTAAGACATGGCTACGACTGAACTGCAATGCACGCTGATGATAGTCCCGACGTAATTAGTCTGAGAATAGACCTAGGTCTCAGACTTCATGTTTTGTTCGTGCATCACTGAGGCCACTGATGCATAGAGAGAGACTAAGTCCATGACAAGCATTACTAAGCTGACTAAAAGATTACGGCATGCATAAACGAAGGCTAAGGCATGTTTACGACCATTTTAGGGACTAAATCGCAACGCTGTAGCTAAGTCCCAGCCTAGCTAAAGTCCCTTCAGTTTTATGCGCCCAACCCCAGAGCAACAGGCAGGTCCAACCGCCTGCACGTACTCGGCTAAACGAAAGAGCACCGGAAATAGAGTGCTGTTTCCGGGTCTGGCAGCGCATGCGTAGATGGCGGCAGATGAAGAAATGGCCTGACTTGATTGGCGGAAATTCCACTCGCCGATCCTCAGGGCAACGGTCGGAAACTGACATGATTTGTCAGTGTAGGAACAACTGGAAATTTCCATCTCTTACTCTGGGGTCAACGAGTCAGATGAGAGACTGGTGACATCTCTTCCGTAGAACATTCAGTATCTGAACTGCACCAGGGCTCGTATTTAAAACTCGAGACTCGAGGGCCTAACCAAGACTAGGACAAAAGAAACCCCAAAACAAATTACATAAAAAAAGGAAGCGAAGAAAGAAAGACAAAACTCCTTCTATAACGGCATAGGCACCTTGCTGGAATGGACCCGCTTCCTGATTTAAAAAAAAAAAAAAAATTTAACCATAGAGCTAGTTTAGTTTGAGGTTAGACTCTAACCCGGGGCTAAACTCCCTAACTCCGACTTTTACATCAGTGAGGCCCAGGTCCAAGCTAGTTTTAGTGGGTTATCTAATACCCAGTAAAATACTATTTAAAAATACAGAAGGATTGCATTACTGAATCGAAATGTAGCCTAATTCATTCTGTTTTGTGCCCGATGACTTTGCAATATCCTAATCTATAATCTACGCGGTGGCAGATTTTTGTGCTTGTGTTGTTGATTTGGGTAAGGGGTTAATCTTTTTCATTGCTTAAGGTTACAATTAAAGGGACTAATACTACCATTTTCATGCTTACAGATCGTTCTAAGCTGATTTCGTGGTACCTGTATCTATCATCACACCACTTACACACACACCTGGACTGTGACAGCGTCTGTAATGCCGGCACTGAGCCAACAGAAACGTACTCAATGACACGGCAACCACACTGAGCGCTCGAGCTCCAGTATGTAACGACAGTCGTAGAACTTGAATGTTCGACCGTTCGTGTAAAGTGTAAGCAACACTGATTGTATAGCATTAAGAGCTGTACTAATCATCAAGATAGAGAATTCCGAGCGTACAGACACACTCACGAGCGAAACTGTTTCAAAATATAGACTGGCTTAGCAAAGATGGACGTTTCTCCAGACAATACATACTGTCACGCTAAGAGTGACGTAACGAAATCTGCGTCATAGACACCTTACGTGTACACTATGCTGCTGCGTTCGTTTTTTGACGGGATGTGCGACGTGTGTTTGTGTGTGTGTGTGTGTGTGTGTGTGTGTGTGTGTGTGTGTGTGTGTGTGCGTGTGTGTTTTTGTGTGTGTGTGTGTGTGTGTGTGTGTGTGTTTTTGTGTGTGTGTGTGTGTGTGTGTGTGTGTGTGTGTGTGTGTGTGTGTGTGTGTGTGTAATCTAACACAAGGTTCAGAGTAACAAGGTTAATTTTTACCGTGTTGAGTAAATGACGCTTAGTACAGCACATGAATGGAATTCAACGAACTTGTCGCAAAATTGATGGGAGCTCGGACATACTGTCCCCATTTAACAATAGCAGCAACTTTCTCTGTCGCTTATGAATCAGTGAGACAGTAATCTGACATAATCCAGAAACTCAGTGTGGTACAAGCCTATATCACCTTTCATAGTCTGTTTTCAAGATCAACCTAAACTTGAAACGTTCACTGTTTTTGCAAAGCCTTCCAGTAGAAAAGGAAACGGTAATGACTGCGAAGTGGTTACAAGTTAAGCAAATAAAAGCGACATAAAAGGGACAGAAACCACTTAACTTTCACAAGGGACGGTACGGGTCAACGTTTCGGCTTTCGCCTTCCTCAGGACACAAACAAATGGGACATAACTTCAATAAACAAACAAAAGGTAACTCTGCGGACGTACTGGCATACATGGCGCGGGGAAAAAAAAAATAGCCTTCCAGTAATTTCCTCAGCCGCGTGTTGGCCGGCCTTTGCGGTTCCGGCTTGAGTAATTTCCTGTGTTTCACCAGTGTATGTCTGTTCATCGTTGTATACTAGCTATGCTTGAGTGTGAGTGAGTGATAGGCGCATTAAGTTTTTTTTAATTCAGAAATGCGTCCTACAAAAACCATTTATTATTTATTTATTATCATTATAGTCTGACCTCGGTCGTGGGGCGGTCGGTGGTCTAGTGGTTAAGAGACTTGTCACCAACGCGAGAGGTCACGGGTTCGAGTCCCATTCGGGGCAAACAATTTTTCCTTCTCGTACGTGGCACCGTTCATTCGGGCCGATCGTCGGGGGTTCTCTCCGGGTACTCCGGCTTCCTCCCCCCTCTGCTTTGGAAATGTTCAGCCCACCAAATTTGAAAAATAAATGCAATTCTAAATTCCGAAATTTAAATAGCTGAGCTGGCCCTTCGCACCACGCGATTGTAATGTGTTTATGTCCAGTGTGTGAGAGAATGCGTGTGATTCACGTGAGCGTGCGTGTTGGGTTCAGTTCGCGGCGCTTTGAGCCGATTCAGGGTAAAGCGCCTATACAATACTCATTATTATTATTATTATTATTAAATAACGCAGAAATGCGCCCTATAAATACCATTTATTATTATTTACTATTATTATAGTCTGACCTCGGTCAAATAACGCAGTTATTCTCCTATCTCTCTTCCACACCATTTTGCCTTAACACTAACCCACAACTGACCAAACAGACAAAACGACAACCACATGGACCTCCATAGCATCATCTTACTATCATCCTCATCTCCATCATCACGCATAATAAAAATTGTCCCAGCTTCCGAGTCCTCCGTGGGTTCCACCCATGACCTGGGAGGAACACCACTGGAGCTGGCAAAAAAAAAAAAAAAAAAACGACAACAAGATTTCACACACCATCACACAACCGAACAGGTCCGGCTAAACCCGTGTTTTTAGCCTCTCCAAAAGCAGGTAACTCGACATTGCGCCTCCCCCAAGAAGCGCCCGGCAAACCAATTCCTGCCATTCCTGACACTAATTATCTCCCCTTTGTGTCACTCTTCTGTGCTCCACAGTCGATCAAGTGCCGTATTTATGCAGCGATTACTTACGGGTCGTAGCGACTGGAAGCGAACATCCGGAGCCGTTTGACCTTTTCTGGTGCTTTACGTTCCCCCCGTGGAGCAGTGATGGAATTGCAGAACTTTAAGGATGAAACGGAGGAGGGTCTAAAGGCCATTGTAATCAAGTTGACTGTAAAAGCTTGTTTTACGGCAAACGCCGCACACAGGCAAACACACACACGCAAACGTGCGCATAAACACGCACGCGCGCGCGCGCGAAAGCACTCCATGCGGCATGCACAGAGCTGTAGTAAACTGATAATTACAAGGATTGCAATCATAATTTGGGGTCAGATGAGCTGGGATCACTCAGTAAACATGCACTGACAATTTGTAACGGACTTAGTTAGTTAGTTAGGGCTTAACGCCGCGCAAGCAACAAAGGCTAATTCGCGTAAAAAGAAGAAGAATAGCATTAATATAGGCGCTTTATGCCAAATATGCTTTTATGCCTTTAAGCGCCGCGAACGAACGCTCACGTGAATCACACACATTCTCTCAGACACTCAGTGGACATAAACACATAGCAGTCACGTGTTGCGAAGGGCCATCTCAGCAATTTAAGTTTCGGAATTTTAGATTTTGCATTTCTATCAGTATCCGAGAGAATGGTAATGATGATGATGTTGAGATGAAGACAATCAACAACAACAACAACAACCGAAGCGTTTTAGATTTATAAATAAAAATATTCAGTATATATACAGTCGAACCTGCCAAGGCGGTCACCTGTATAAGCCAAACCACTGTCTAACCTGGTCACCCCAGAGGATCCCCTGACACACTAGCTGTTGACATGACACCCTGGATAACCTGGTCACCCTGTCTAAGGTGGTCAGTTTGACCCAGTCCCTTGGGTGACCGCCTTACACAGGTTTGACTGTATATACAAAAGAAAATGTTTAAAGCAAGTACCCCAAGCATTCTGAGCAAGAAAGGAACTAGCTGCCAAAGACAAATCCGAAAGTTATGTACCACGCATGGGAAAGAAATGCAAGGTTAGAGATGCTTACAAGGTCTTGCACTTTGCCTTCTGCTTGTAACGTCAGTCTTCAGGTTCACTCAGAACTTTTGGGCTTTTTTTTTTTTTTCGCCATCTCTGTCTCTCTCTCTCTCTCTCTTCATGTTCAGTCAGAACATGGGTTTTTTTTTGTTTTTGTTGCTGTTGTTTTTCGCCATCTCTCTCTCTCTCTCTCTCTCTCTCTCTCTCTCTCTCTCTCTCTCTCTCTCTCTCTCTCTCTCTCTCTCCAGGCGGGGAGCCGGGGTGGCCGAATGGTAGAGCGTTGGACTTCTAATGCTCGGGTCGTGAGTTTCGTCAGTATCCCGGCTGGGGCCAAATATGTGTGCTGGCTTTTTCATCGTTGCCCCGTCTTTGTGATGGAAAAGGACGTTAAACTCCCAAACACCCACCCACCCTCTCTTCAGGTTCAGTTAGAACATTTTTTTTTTTCGCCAATTCTCTCTCTCTCTCTCTCTTCCCCCCCCCCTCGCCCCCCCGCTCCCCCTCCATCCCCTTAAGCCGAGACGTCTGCTAGGTCGTATACCAAGGGTGGTCCCTTTTTAAGGGTGCAGTTAGGCCAAAGGAGAATGCCACGAGCAAGGAGGCAGGGGGAAAAGGGATTCCCTCTTTATCTCTTTTTCAGACGACACACCGCCTCGTTCCCGTCAAACCAATCGCTCCCGTGCTGGGGCAAGGTTTAATGGTTCGTGACAGCGACACGTCTGTTGGGAAAGATATTCGTGTATCTTCGTTCATACCTCTTGGCAGTGTAAGATTTATCATCACGCAGCTCGTCGTACAGAGCTGAGTGAGCGGGTAGGTATGTACAGAGTTCTCTCAAGTTCAGTGAAGGCATAGTCTTTGAAGGTTTGGCTTCCGGCAAGGGAGATCACTTCTGAAACTTTCAACCTCTCTTCAGTCGTTATGAGGGAGTGATTTTAAATGGCAGCCTGCCAGTTGTTGTTGGGTTTTGTTGTTCTGTGTGATTTGTTTTCATTTGTTGTCTTTTTGTTTGTTTGTTGTTGTTGTTGTTGATCTTGCTTTCTGGTAATGATTTTAGAGGGTTTTCATACCTATTTCACTTCAAACGTTTGAGAGAGAGAAAGAGAGAGAGAGAGAGAGAGAGAGAAGTGTGTGTGTGTGTGTGTGTGTGTGTGTGTGTGTGTGTGTGTGTGTGTGGTGGCGGTGCGCGTGCGCACAAATGACTGAATGGACACTCTTACCAACGTCGACCCACTCTCACCTGTTCAAAGAAACCGCAGTACTCCAAACTGGCAAATCTCCCCTCATTACACCCTCCCTCACACAATCACGGCAGAACTGGTACTAGCGCTGTTCAGCGAGAGAAAAATCAGCGCTACTCTCGAAGGAAAAGTGCAAACTAACAACGTATTAAAAAACCCGACTAATTTGCAGCCATTTTGCCAACCACGCGCACACGTCAGGAGTATTTCCTGTCTAGACTGTGGTGGCTTGACCGTTGTGTGACAGGAGATTAGATCAAGTAACGGCTCACTTTTCGGCTCAACAGTTGGCTGTATCAGAGGTCGGTCTGGTTCTGGGGTACATTTTTTTTTCTTTTAACACGCAATGGTGATTTGATATCAAAAACGGGTCCATTCTGAGTAGCCAGAATCAGTTTCCAAAATCCTGTTTCCTGTTACCCGAGAAAGTAAAAGATCTGGAGGGTTTTAACGTCCATTTTCCACCACAGAAAGGTGACGTCAAAAGGGGTGAGCGGTGGTCTAATACGTATAGCGTGTCGGACATAACCGCTGCTCTACTGAAAGGCCGTCACTGCTATCACGGCGTAACGTGGGTTCGAACCCAGGTCGAGCTTGTGATGGTGTACCTGGCAACCGGGCTGTTCATAGGGGGTTTCTCTCCGGGTTATCCGGCTTCCCTCCCCCAGCAAAATTGAAAAAAATAGTAGAATGGGTGGGCTGCACCGCGGCGACGCGCTTTCCCGGGGGAAGCAGCCCGAATTCCCCCAAAAGAATAAGAAACAAACAAACAAACAAACAAACAAAATGCACTCAACGCTCTACCAGATTCGCTATTCAGGCTCTCCCCAAAGATGTAAAGGGAGGTTTCCCATGTAAAGCAGAACCAAAAATATGTGCTATCTTTGCCTTCGTTACATCTTTTTGACGTGGTGGAAAAGACGTTAACATCCCCCCCCCCCCGCCCAAACCAACCAACCAACCAACCAACCGACCAACCAAACGACTTCCCTTGTTTACGAGTCAAGATCAAACTGTAGATAACCTGTTCAGGTAAACACAGTACATTTGTTGATGTTGCTGCTTTTTTTTCCTTCTTTTTTTTCTGCTGCTGTGAAATATAACTCATTGCAGCGTGACATATCCCAGTTACTTACCCTAAACCTAATTTACTCCACAACTCGGGGAGCCGGGGTGGCCGCATGGTAGAGCGTGGGATTTCTAATGCTCGGGTCGTGAGTTCGTATCCCGGCTGGGGCCAAATATTTGTGCTTTTTTTTTTTCATCGTTGCCCCGTCTTTGATATCACCCGTATGTGGTGGAAAAGGACGTTAAACCCCAAACCCGCACCCACCCACCCACGGCACAACTCTCATCCATGTTAGGCTCCGTGTGTCGTCAGGTGTGCTATTTTTCTCCGTGACCCTTTTTCCCGCCGTGGCAAATCTGTAAGCGTGGTTACCATCTTTCGCCCTCAACGTATCCGAGCAGTAATCTTAATAAATCAAACAGTCTTACAAACAAACCAGGCTAAGACGAGACACACATGCCATGGTTTGAACGGCTAGAGTAATTTTCCTGTGCACAAGAGTTCTGCCCAACATGCCGAAATGTTGATCTTCTAGACTTTCTAGTTGTTTGTGGCCTCACGCCGCTCAAGCAACAAAGGCCGGCCAACACGCGGTTGAGGAAAATACTGGAAGACTTTGCAAAAAAGGAACGTTTGAAGATTGCTCTTGAAAACAAACTATGAAAACTGATGCCCCGTCTTTGATATCACCAATACGTGAAGGAAAAGGACGTTAAACTCCCAAACACACACCTACCCTTTCCATATCACCGTGCACATCGCTAAAAACCGCGCAAGCACCAAAGACTAATTCGCGGCTGAACCGGCAACATCGGCGGAACTCGTGTGCAGGAGAAAACTTCGCGACCAGCTGGAGAACTTGGGCAGAAACACTGTCATAATAACCACGTTACAGCGCATGCGCTGTGCTTAGAGTAAGGCTCATCAGTACACAATTCTCGCTGCATAACGCTGAGAGATTCAAAACGCGAACAGTATACACAGGTTTTCTTGTTGATGTAACCTGACCGTGAACATGTATATAGAAGTAAGCGGTGTTTTAGAGTCAAGAAGTGCGAAGCCATTTTAGTGCTATGCTTCAGTTCGGAAATCGGAAACTCTACTGAGAGAAAACGAATTAAGGAAACTGATGATAATTCAGTCAATATTTACGGTATTGTTTTCCCATTGTTTAACAGTCTTTCGTGATAAGCCTGCTCTTAACTGGGTACAGCGCGCGAAACACACATGTGCACATCACAGTCGTTGCGCTCGGTGTGTCTACTAACTACAAAACTGAACACAGCTGTGCTCGGTGACTGCCAAACCGATTGAAGACTGATGCACTGTCCGCCATGTTTGCGCGCCGAGTGACGTAGTACAGCCAATCAGAATCTGTTGTGGAAACTACAGCCACAGTTGCGGCTATTTGAAATCCAGGTTGCTGTGATGACGCCACAGCCGCGGCGGAAACCTCCAAAATCACAACTGTGTCACAACTGTGGACAGCACTGTGGCCGGCGCTCCGCAGTGCCCAGTTAAGAGCCGGCTTTAGGTTTGCAGGCTCAGTGCGTCAAGTTGGCCGATATGTTCCCTGTAGCACACTGACATCGTACCGCGAACGAGTATCCCACGTCTGTTTGACGGCTCTTATTGCAGCCTCAAAAAAGTAAGCGAGCGCCCGTCATTTTAGCTTTGCTGCCCCGTCAATCTGGAACGCACTGCCTGCCGGTCTGGGAGACCTGTCGGACAGAGATCGTTCAGTTCAAGTCGGACTTCAAAACGCACCTATTCCGGCTGGCTTTCGACTAGGCTAGAACTCACTAGGTTCGCGTACTTCCTCCTGATTCAGCTGCTGCTGCTGCTGTGTGTGTGTGTGTGTGTGTGTGTGTGTGTGTGTGTGCGTGTGCGTGCGCGCTCTTCATTATGATCATAGTTGCCAGAGGTTTCACGGATGGTTGCGCTTTCCAGTGTATAGACATGTATAAATACTGAATATATGTTGTACATAATTATATATCTTTTGTCGTATCTTTCTGGCTGTATGTGATCTTGATTTGTTTGTTGTTTTTCTCTAATTGTATCCTCCATACCGGCCCAAAAGGGATAAAAGGAAAATAAAATCTTGAATATTGGCGCTGCACACGCTTCCTCAGGGAAAAGCAACTCGAATTTCCCAAAAGGAACTAATTTTTTTTAATTAAAAAAGAAAAATGGTGGACGTCAGTATTGATTTTTGTGTCGACAAGCACGCCCGCGCTCAAGGTATTCAGTCAGCGTTCCTCCCACTATTCAATTCAATTACTGCGCAGATTCTGTGAAGGTGTTGTTCCGGGATGTTCCCCCTGACAGCATCTTTAGCTTCTTGAAAGACTCAAATCTGTTCTACAGACTTTAGACATCTCAAGTAATACGGGTGGGTGGGTGTTTGGACGTCATTTCCACCACATACGGGTGATATCAAAGACGTGGCAACGATGAAAAAGCCAGCACAAATATTTGGCGCCAGCCGGGATACAAATTCACGACCCGAGCATTAGAAGTCCAACGCTCTACCATTCGGCCATCCCGGCTCCCCTCAGGTAATACGGACTATCCTCGACCTCTGTATATTCGATGTACAAAGAAATGAAACCGGATAGACTTTTTAAAATACATATTTCCACCTTTGTTTTATTTGTCTTCCTTTGTATGAATGGTAGAGCGTTGGACTTCTAATGCTCGGGTCGTGAGTTCGCATCCTGGCTGGGGCCAAATATTTGTGCTGGCTTTTTCAAGTCATCGTTGCCCCGTCTTCGATATCACCCGCATGTGGTAGAAAAGGACGTTAAACTCCCAAACACCCACCAACTCACCCTTGTCTTCCTTTTCATTTTAGTCTGGCGAAGAAGGACCTTGATCAGCCGCGAAATAGTCTTTGTTGCTTACACGGCATTAAGCCCTAACTAACTAACTAACTAACTAACTAACTAACTAACTAGCTAACTAACTAACTAACTAACTAACTATTCAGCTATTCACTAGTCTCTCCTCTCCGCTCCCTTATCTCTTCACCAATCTATCCCACGTTCTCACTCTCGTACACAGCGAGTCTTTCACTCACTGACTAAACCGTCCGTTCACCATTATCCCGTCATTATCGCTGTACTGTGCAAAAGAACCTGAAACCCATACCACACAACAGCCACCACTAACTACTGCCTAGTTGGTATAGTTCGCCTGTTAGGGGGGTGCAAATGTATACCAGTCATTTGCAGGGGGAGCAAATGTACTGCAGGGCCCGAATGTAAAAGTCGAGGTAGGGATCATAGCCCCGGGTTAAAGTCTAACCTCGAACTAAACTAGCTCTAAGGTTAAATTTTCTGTTGTTTAGTTGTCCAGGTAGCGGGTCCATTCCATCACGGTGCCTAAGCCGTTAGAGAAGAAATTTTTCTACCTTTCTTTGCTTCCCCCCTTTTTTTTTAATTGAATTTTGTTTTTTAGGGTTTTTTTTTTGGTTTTTTTTTTTGTCCTAGTCTGGGTTAGGCCCGTAGCCGTGGGTGAAATTAACCTCGAGTTTTACATTCGTGCCCAGCTCTCTACGCAGCGGGGCGATTCAGTGTATCCCGGCCTTCAGTTCGTCAGCTCTCGCGCGTTGGACTTCTAATGCTCGGGTCGTGACTTCGTATCCCGGATGGGGCCAAATATTTGTGCTGGCTTTTTCATCGTTGCCCCGTCTTTGATATCACCCGTATGTGGTGGAGAAGGACGTTAAACCCCCAAACACCCCCACCCCGTCAGCTGACGCGATATTTCCGCGCTATTTTCACCGAAAGGCTGGTTTCCGGAAAGCGAAACGGTTACAAATTACAACAGATACTACACACGCACATATATTTTAACCGCCATCTGATGGCCACATTCGTTTTAACGCTTTCGTTTGAGTTACATTTCTAACACGAAGTTAGCTGTCACGTGACTTCAACTCGCGAGACCCCAATCCCGGATACATTTGCACCCCGTCCCGCGCAGCCGGTGTACATTCGCTCCTCTTTGCAAATGACTGGTATACATTTGCACCCCTTACCAGGCGAACTATACCAAGTGAGCGGCGCTACTGAGTGGTATGTTCAGCGGAGCCGTTGCAGACTGTCAGCCAAGTGAACTGTGGTTGTGTTAGGGATACGGTATTCCAAGAACAAACATAAGCACGGCCGCGCGTGCACATTACACAAACTGGGAAGAGAGAAGAGTCGCAAATGGCGCCTTGGGGGTATGGAGTTGGTGGGTGGGGGTGAGAGGGAGGCGCACGGTGGCACATGGGTTCTCACACGAGATAGACGTGAGCAGTTATGTCTTTGCAAGTCAATCCTGTTTCCGTTGAGACCGAGATGGTACTCTGCAGCATGTGGAACATACAAAAGGGTTTAGTAAGTTGATGCAGCAAGTTTGATCATACGCAGAACACACACTCTCTCTCTCTCTCTCTCTCTCTCTCTCTCTCTCTCTCTCTCACACACACACACACACACACACACACACACACACACACACACACACACACACACACACACACACACACACGTACGTCTCGTCAGGTTCTGAGGCCGAATGATTCAGATTTGAGACAGCAGAACAACGGTCGACAACTCCAGCAGAAAAATAAAAAGCCGAATGATTTTAATCTGGAGAGAGAGAGAGAGAGACACACACACACACACACACACACACACACACACACACACACACACACACACACACACACACACACACACACACACCAGCGGCTCACATCACACCACACACGCACGCAAACCTACAAGACCAGTGTACGTAATAACGACTGTACAAAAACTGTCGCGGGGAAAAAGTTCAAAGACCTAACTGAAAGGTCAGACGCAAGATCTGTAATAGTTTTAGAAATGGAAAACAGCAGGCTTCAGTTGATTAAAACTCCCCTTTTTGCTTTCCTCTCTCCCTTTTCGCATATCACGCCGGAAGGGACGAGTAGAATATCTCAGTGCCGTAAACAAGACGTGAAGGTTACAGCACACATTGTTGACTGATGTGAAGGAAGAGGGACTGGCAGAGTGTTTATGAGTTTAGGAATAATTTACCTCTAGTGGTAAATCTAGTGGTTAAGGCTTAGTCACCAATGCGAGAGGTCAGGTTCGAGTCCCACTCGGGGCAAAGAATTCTTCCTTCTCGTATGCGGCACCGTTCATTCGGGCCGATCGTAGGGGGTTCTCTCCTGGGTACTCCGGCTTTCTCCCCCTCTGCTTTGGAAATGTTCAGCCCACAAAATTTGAAAAATAGATGCGATTCTAAATTCCGAAATTTAAATAGCTGAGCTGGCCCTTCGCACCACGTGCTTGTAATGTACTAATGTCCAGTGTGTGAGAGAATGCGTGTGATTCACTTGAGCGTGCGTGTTGAGTTTAGTTCGCGGCGCTTTGAGCCAAATATTTGGGATAGCGCGCCTATAATAATAATAATTATTATTATTATTATTATTATTAACACAAACTAAGCGTGCGGTCATGTTTGGTGTTTATTTGAGGTACCCTGTTTGGCAAGTGTGCCAGTCTGTAGTGATTTTTGTTGCATGAAAACACATGATTTCCGTGACTTTTGTGTTATGTAGGTCAAGGTGCATGGCAGGCGAAAGAGGCAAGCTGCCAGGCAAGCTGCCCTGCTGCTGATCTAACACCTGACTTTATTTAAGAGCAATCTTTTCAATCGAAGCAGCGGCTGGAAAACGGCAACAACAAAAACAAACAACAACAACAAACAAACAAAATTACAAGAACAGCCATCTTAACTACCCAAGTAGTCATGGCTGAAGTGACCTTGTCCGAAAAAAATAAGGACCAAATATGGCAGACGCTCTGAAACGCCGGCGGGGGACCATGTTATACCACACGACTTTATCGACCCCTAAAGGCGGTTTGTAATACAAATAGCCCAGCTTCTTCATCAACTAAGACTGAGAACTGTAAAAGGGGTTACTGCAAAGACTCACGCGAGTCTGGTGTCTCTCACTTAGCCCCTCGCATGCAATGTTAGCAGTCTCGATATTGCGCATTGTGGCATGTTTGGGTTTGGGTTTTATCCAATAAGCTTCGTCGGTACTGATGTTGTTAGTGTTATATATAAGCTGTTATTGTTGCTGTTGTTTCTTGTGTGTGTGTGTGTGTGTGTGTGTGTGTGTGTGTGTGTGTGTGTGTGTGTGTGTGTGTGTGTGTGTGTGTGTGTGTGTGTTAGAGAGAGAGAGAGAGAGAGAGAGAGAGAGAGAGATGCAAATGAAATGAAATGAAACCTTGTTTTCCAAAACGACACATCTACAAAAAAGTGTCTTCTATCTTGTCCTTCCTAAATTACACTACAAAAAAAAATCACACATACAGGTGCACAGAAAGAGAAAGAGAGAGGGAGGGGGGGTGGATGGTTGGTTGGGTACGGGTGTTTGGGAGTTTCACGTCCTTTTCCACCACGTAGAGAGAAAGACAGAGAGAAACAAAGTCTATATGACACAGGCTCCATCCTGTCCCCCACTCCGCACCCCTCTTTCTCCCCCCCCCCCTTCTCCTCCCACTCAAAAGAGCAATGCGCATCATTCTGCTGAACACCGGATCAAAATCTTCAAAGGAACCTTTACGCTGGATTGTTCTCAAGAAGCTGCAGTTGCTATGGAAACGACAAAGTGATCGATAACGACAGATTG
>JACVVK020000483.1:385000-390000 GCA_018292915.2 Batillaria attramentaria | reverse complement strand
TTACTTGGCATACAGCCAGTATCATCAGCACATGCCACGTATGTTTTGATTTGTTTATCGTGTGTATTTTTCTCTCCTGTATTTCCCCTAGATAGTTTATACTTTTCTTTTTTTTAAACATTTTTATTGTTTGTTTGTTTGTTTTGATTTTTTTCTCAATACCCTTTAATGTAGAATAGCAGGACAGCATGTAAGATAGGCAGCAATGCCTAAATGCTCTATCCTGAATAAAAAAAACGTTTCATCATCATCATCATCTCTCTCTCTCTCTCTCTCTCTCCAGCTTTGAAAGATTTTTGTAACTCGGCGGGAGCAGACAGTGCCGTTTCCTTTTTTTAAGTGAGAAAGAAAGAAAGAAAAAAAAAGGTTTCGTCATTTCACTTCCACACGCCAATATACAATTAACCTGAATCTGAGCTTTTGATTCTTCATTCTACCTATAGCAGGGAACGTTTGTTAGTGTTGGTGTTTTCTTGTTCAGTAAAACTGCAATAAAACACAAACGACACACTTACCGTGTCTTCAGTCTTTCATGAAAAAGCCAACGGCGTAACATTAGAACCGTCTATCAGATTTCTTGCAATTACCTTAGGCAATCGCCGAGTTCGAAATTTCAAGGACGGTACATTACGGCAGAGGTAATAGATGTGTCTGACGTGGGGCGGAGAGCAACACATCAAATCTGTCTGTAACCTTCCTGACTTTCAGCGACCCAGACTGACTCTGCCACGACCTAAGTTGATCGCAGCTTTGGAGACCACACCTATCAAACAAGTAGGCTATTCAAAAAAACACAAAACGAAAAGCTTTTGCGCAGTTACAGACTGAAACACGTTCGCGCTGGTTCAAGGTCTAACAAAGCAAACAGGCTTGTCCTTGAAAGACTTGTGCAAGTGGGTATTGAATGTGTGTGTGTGTGTGTGTGTGTGTGTGTGTGTGTGTGTGTGTGTGTGTGTGTGTGTGTGTGTGTGTGTGTGTGTGTGTGAGAGAGAGAGAGAGAGAGAGAGAGAGAGAATGAATGACAATGACGATAATCTTCGTTTTCCAACGGTAAACATTTTGGCAGAAATACCATGTTCGAATTTGCCGTTGCTAAACTACGAGAATATGAGCAAAGAGAGAGAGAGAGAGAGAGAGAGCTGCAGTGCACATGATCAGTCACCAGCAAGATTAAGATGCATAGCCTGCAGGGGCTCAATCGCGGTTGAACCCACAGCTCATATCTCACAAATCAATTCCTGTTTATCATCGCAGCCTCACAAGAGGCCGGCAAACATGCCGAACTGGTCACAGAAATATGCCAATTATTATCCGCCGAAAAAGATACTTTTATTTCACTGGTCCCATCCAGGTTCAAGTCCCAGCCGAGGCAAGCGGGATTTTTCCTACCTTGGTCGGCTTCTACCCGTATCAGGTGGCGGTATGGGCCAAATTGGGGAGGCTATCGCCACACACACACACACACACACACACACACACACACACACACACACACACACACACACACACACACACACACACCTATCACGTTTCGTAATTAATCTCACAACAGTCAAAGTTTCTCGAAAGTCACTGAAATCTCAGACATTATTTAATAGTAATTATGCTGTTTTGAAAAAAAAAAAATCATTCCCCTGATATTTCGATCTATTTTTAGAACAGAAACATAACTCGCTCAGTAGGAGATTTAGAAAACGAAAATACCGCTGAGTAAATAAACATTCAATTTAGAGCTTTCCATTGCCGCCAGGGGGCTCCAAAACCACACGTTTGATCAATTTCGCACGTGAGCGCGCGCAGTCGCCACGTAATAAAGCAGACGCACGTGCGCAAAGTAGAGTGATTATTGGGAAATTTCCCGGCAATGCGCCGGCTTCTACCTGTGGCAAGCAATTTATTATTCACAATTCCTCTAATGGTACCAAGGGACCGGGCCTATCTCTGGGAGGCCATGGCGAAAAATAGTGGTGGGGGGGGGGGGGGATTTGTCGATGTGGGACTATTGGTCTGGTGGTTTGTATATGACCCTGAGAGTTTTTTTTGTGTTTTTTTCTGCCCCAACTCTTTTTGCCAGCTCCAGTGATGTTACTCCCAGGTCATGGGTGGAATCCACGGAGGCCTCGAAAGCTGGGGCATTTTTTTTTATATTATGCATGAGGATGGTGATGAGGATGATGGGAAGATGATGCCATGGAGGTCCGAGTGGTGTGGGACTGCGGGAAAGGGCCGCATTACACGCTTCCTGTCATAAATATCCCTGCGTTCACCAGGCCCGGGAACTACGGCACCTGCGGTGCCGGCCGTGTAATCATCCGCATCAAAAGACGTGTCATACCAAGGGAAGCACCCCCCAAAGTCTCACCCGTGAAGTGGGTGAAACTCGGCTGTGTGGCGGCAACAGCCTCCCCACTGGGCCCATCGCACACCCGCTCTGGGTAGGAGCCGACCTAGGTAGGAAAAAATCCCGCTTGCCTCGGCTGGGATTCGAACCCGGGTCTCCCGGTCCATGGTTCGAAGTGCTAACCACTACACTACGGGGGCCGGTGGACCCTGAGAGTTTTAGCCAACGTGTTGCAGATGGTAGTTTTGGGACGACTAGCAGTGGTTAACATTTTAGAAGCCCATGCAAAAATCGCATTTTTTTTGTCATTGCTAATCATTGGCCGTTCTTTGAGGCTGTCAGTTCCCTATTACGCATTTGAAAGCGGTTCTTACTAAAGAGCCTGCCATAGTTGCTGCACTTGATTCAGTTTCGTTTTAAACATTTCTCGTGGTGGAAAGAGTTCGTCAGTATCCCGGCTGGGGGCAAAATTTGTGCTGGCTTTTTCATCGTTGCCCAATCTTTGATATCACCCGTGTGTGGTGGAAAAGGACGTTAAGCCCCCAAGCACACAGCCACCCCACCCTCGTGGTGGAAACGACAGCGCCCACTTACTACTGTAGAGCTGTGGTTTTGCTCTACATAATTTCCTTTACACATTGCTAGTATTGTACTGCATTCTTAAATCTGAGAATGTCCCCCCCCCAAAAAAAAAAGAAAAAAAGAAAAAAAAAAAAAAAAAAGGCAAACTTAACGGCGTTTGTTCCCAAGGAAAAACACGTTGAAAATAAAAATGATTTTACTGAAAAAAAGTCGCAGTTTTACTTGAATTCTTCAGAGCCCACATGTAAAAGTCGAGGTTAGGGATTTTAGCCCAAGGTTAGAGTCTAACCTCGAACTAAACTAGCTCTAGGGTTACAGTTTCTGTTGTTTTGTTGTTTAATCATGAAGCGGGTCCATTCCACCATTGTACTTAAGACGTTAGAGAAGGATTTTTCCTACCTTTCTTCGCTTTTTTTTTTCTTTTTTTTGTTTTTGTTTGGGGGGGGGGGGGTTCTTTTGTCCTAGTCTGGGTTAGGCCGTAGACGTGGGTTAAATTAACCTCGAGTTTTACGTACGGGCCCAGATCACTTCAAGCCACTATTACGCAATCTTCAGTAGTCTCGGGCCTAGCGGGGGTAATAGTGGCTTGAAGTGGCTCTAACTGGTGTGCAGTGGCTTGTTCTTTTATCATAATGGGATGGACGGGATTGGGCTCTTATGAGTGAAAGATCCAGATCCAGTTCAGAAAGGTTCTTGCAGAGAATGTGTGTGTGTGTGTGTGTGTGTGTGTGTGTGTGTGTGTGTGTGTGTGTGTGTGTGTGTGTGTGTGTGTGTGTGTGTGTTAACCACGCTGCTCCCCAGTCTGTCAAACTTGCGTTTAGTCGCCGTATACCAAAATATTTTTGTCAACACATCAGAAAATTTAGATCACATCACCTGCAAGAGCCTACCTTTGAAACCAGACCTTTAAGATTCGGCCGTCTGCGGATCCTGCGGCGCTGGGTTCAAGTTATGCCCCGGTGGGCAGAAAGTGCGTCGGGGGATTTTCCTTGAATACTAGTATTCGAGTCACATTTCACGGCAGACTCGTCCGCGTTGAGTATGGTGAGCTGAATGTAGGTGCACAGGATTTCACATAATTATGCGGGCTATTGGCTGCCAAAGAGCGGCTGTGTTTGTATGCTTGTGTGTTTGTGTGAAAATTATCTACTTCGGTTTCGGATCATCATTTGCGGTGTCTGTCTGGTCTTCGTGAGCACATGCATACAATGAATATCAAGTATGTACTGGAACGATACATCTCCAACCTGGAGGGGTCGCGGAAGGGAAAAAACGAATACGCACACCATGCATACAGGAAAAAGGAGAAAAAAATAGTTAGCGCTGTCCAATACAGGCTTCACAGCACACATACGGATTTCAAAGAAAATGCATTATATTATATTCCTGTTAAATATACCGCTGCGCGTGACACCCTCGGAATGCTTTAAAGTTCACACACACACACACACACACACACACACACACACACACACACACACACACACACACACACACACACACACACACACCCTAGGGAGCGATACGGCGAAAACATCCCCTACTGATTATGCAGATTTGTTGTAAAGGCGTATGACTGTCGGGTACAACAGAACGTCTGAATCGTTCGGTTCCACACCTGACAGCCACAAGTCGAGCACTAAAACTACTCTGCTGTGCTTTAAATGTGCTGAAGAGGGGATGGGTGTCATTGGTCATTTCTAAGACTCCGCAGTGAACACAACAGACTGAAAAAGCACCTGTACCACAAACTGAAACTGGCTACATCTCCCCTCTGCCCGTGTGGCCATGCCGAGCAGACCGGACAACACATCATCCAGGACTGTCCACGATACCATCAGCTAAGGATGACGACGTGGCCATCGGAAACGCCTCTACACACCAGACTGTACGGCCCTCAGCGGGAGCTGGAGAGGACAGCAGACTTCATGCTCAGAACTGAACTTCCAGTGTGACCAAGAGACGAACGACAACAACAACCACGTTTCTCAGACGATGAGCAGTTTTCGCGCGCGTCTGTGGGTTGCAACAGTTTCCGTAGTGCCACCCAAGCGGTACAAACAAGCTAAAAGTGTTT
>JACVVK020000483.1:372500-380000 GCA_018292915.2 Batillaria attramentaria | reverse complement strand
TTAGTCTCGTGATCAATTTTCAAACTTGCCGTTAAACAAAAAATCCACGTTCGATCATACTGCAAAATAGATCAGAAAACGTTTGCACGCACACACACACGCACACACACACACACACACGCACACACACACACACACGCACGCACGCACGCACGCACGCACGCACGCACGCACGCACGCACGCACGCACGCACGCACGCACGCACACACACACACACACACACACACACATTGCCGCATGCATGAACTAGTTAGTGTAAATATATTAACATATGGTGTCTGCTTTTTGTCACAGAGACAGAGACAGACAGACAGACAAGTAGACAGACAGACAGACACACAGAGACACCGGGAGAATGAAACACAGCCGGGCGGAGAAATATAGAATATGGAAATCGATGTCTACACTCAAGACGCAAATGCGACTACAGAAACATCTTTCTCGCAGTTTCGTATGCAAGCCACGGATTGGGGACTGTTTGTGATATTTCCCAGGGTACATCGTTTCTCGCTGGATTGAGTTTAATTCTGATTTAATTCGTCCCTAGTCGCTACTGCCGGCTTTCGGTCGTTCACGGTCGATATTCGTGCGCGTTTGTCAGAGACAAAGAAAAAAAGAAGAAAAAAAAAAAAAAGGAGAAGAAGAAGAAGATGGACTGAAGAAAATGAAGTGGAAAAAAGGAGAGGACATCTGCTTACGCAGTGGCGGTTGAACGGCTGAATTTTTAAACGCATCATCTTTGTCATGTGACTGTCGCGCGCCTTAGAATGAAGTTATTCGGTTTACGTCCTATTTCAATGTTGTTACTGTGCTCACGGGTTTAGTTCAGACTGCATGCATACCGCCAAGATCAGCATTTTGAGTTTTACTTTCAGTAGGAGAAGTAGGCCAATAGTGGCAATAGCGAAGACGGTGACACGTCGGACTATCGACACGTCGGACTATCGACACGTAGAACTATCGACACGTAGGACTCTCCACACCAGGATCTTTGGACCTACGACTCTCCGGACACGTGGGACTATAGACACATCGGACTATTGAGGCGCAGGACTATCGACACGTAGGACGATCATCACGTAGGACGACGAACAAGTCGGACTATCTACACACTGAACTATTGACATGTAGGACTATTGAGACGTAGGACTATCGACACACAGGACGACAGCATAGCAATACAGCCTCGTAAGACGTGAAACACTGATTTGCACTCACTTTTCGTCATGTCAAATTTACTAACATCAGGTTAGGTCTAATTAGAGTTCAAACAGAAGCGGCGGGAACAGGTTTACGTCTGCTGCCAGTACTGATGACCACAATTTCAACCTGTCTGTCTCTCTCTCTCTCTCTCTCTACCAAGGGATGTACCGTCTCGATCACAGCCTGACTGACTGACACCAGTCAATCCTACCGTCATTTTCTAAACGACCCAAACGCCATGAATTCGATAAGCACGTGCGCCCTTTCACCATCCCCGGGTACACGGTTTACTAACAAAAGGCTGGTGCAATGTACACAACCGCTGTTCACAAAGGCTCGCTGGTCTCATAGCCAGCCACGAGGGAAGCCAGACTCTTTCGTTTGCCGTTTCCATGGAAATTCCAGGCAGCCTAAAGTGCTATTTACTGCCCTCGACTGGAGAAAAGAAAAAAAAAGTTTATTCTCGGGAGGGGGGTTAGTTTTTGTGCGAGCATGTTTACATGCCCGGGGTGGTTTTAGTGTTTGGGACGACCGTAGCGGACGTGCTCACACGCGCATGCGCTATCAGTACGCGGTGTTTATTTTCGGACAATCGGGTCTGCAATGCACCTCCCCCCCCCCCCTATTGTTTCCGGTGAAACTGAATCGGTGGGAATACCGTTTGGTTACATCTCTTTTTTTCTTGGAGAGGGTTTCCATGCTAACTGATTTTGCAGCCCTTTCACGAATCAAGTTATAAAAGGGATGACGCCAAGCGACACATTGCGTTCCCCAAACACAGGACGGATCAGTTCTTGATATTCCCCCAAGCAGCAACAAGAGTTGGTGTTCTAAAACACAGAGTGCGTCCAGTAGGTTTTTATTTGTAGATTCTGAGCAGATCTATGCAATCAGTTAAATTTTCTGAACACAGTTCGAGTTATGGCTTCACGGTCAGACGGGCAAAGGACAAAAGGGAGTGTTAAATTTTGAAATAAACTTGATTATTCTGAGTGTCGTCGAGGATAGAATGAAGAGCAAAAGGGATTTGGAACGGGGCAATGGTGAGCGAGCGCGCGGACAGACACGCAAGCGCGCACGCTCGCACAGACAGACAGACAGACAGACACACACACACACACACACACACACACACACACACACACACACACACACACACACACACACACACACACACACAAAGCTCAACTAACCACAACATTAAGAAATACGAGTTCATTCAAGTTGGTATTGACACCGGTGACAACAAAACCTCCACACAAACACCATCCAATACGCAACCCCTAAGAGCCCAAGCCTGCCCGCAATATGATAAGACTGCATGGTTAACACAGCAAGCCACTGCCGGCACACCAGCAGGAGCCACTTCAAGCCACTATTACGCAATGCGTAACCGTTTTACAACTTGACACAGATTCAGTATTTCACACTACTACTACTAATTAAAACACTTTCCTCAGAAAGAGGGGAGCCGGGGTGGTCGAATGGTAGAGCGTTGGACTTGTAATGCTCGGGTCGTGAGTTCGATCCCGGCTGGGGCCAAATATTTGTGCTGGCTTTTTCATCGTTGCCCCGTCTTTGATATCACCCTATGTGGTGGAAAAGGACGTTAAACCCCCAAACACCCACCCTCAGAAAGAACCATTCCCACCCCCCCACCCCCATTTCCCCCCCCCCCCCCATTTTGCTCCGCCCCCCTGCCAGGGCTTACGGCCCTGCCCTAGATAGAGGCCTCAGATTTTATTCCTTGCTTCATCTATCAGTGCTGAGTGCACAGATTATTTCACAGAATCGTCGGCCTTGTCTACGTGCAACCTTATTCTCAGTATCTCAGACAGCCTTTACTCCCGACAACCTTTCTTACCCCACCTCATTCCACTGACTCCCCAACCCCCTACCCCCAACCCACCCCTCCTGGGGGGTCCCCGAGGGAGGTGCAAAAGGAGAGAAGGAACAGCGGCCCGCCTTGCCCTCCGCCCATACCCTATTCTCTCGCCTTCCTCAGTGGGGGCTGTTCTAATGAGCTTCTATTGATTTCTTTGCCAGCGCTGACCACTTGCGACGAAACGACGCGGTCCGGCCGAAATGTAACACCACGACCGCCGCGCTAATAACTCGCACTTTATAGTTTTGTTATACAGTGCGCGCGCACGCGCGCACGCACACACACACACACACACACACACACACGCACGCACGCACGCACGCACGCACAGAACGGTTTGTTTTTTACATTACGCCAAGTGTTGTTGCAACCCGTTTTGTGAGTGTAAATTATTCTGCTAGCTTGGGGGAAGTGCGGTTTCGCATTTCAGTGATACGGCTAAGGCCAATCTGATTCTATCTGATTATCAAGGAAAATGGATATCTGAAAACAAATATAAATGATGATTTACAGGTGCAAATGCTAAGATCACTCGGTGGCACAGAGAAAAACTTTAGTTTTAGAGCGGCTGTACTTGTGAGCGCTTGTGAAATAGTGTTCATTTTCGTGATAAGTAGAGCTCTGACCACTATCAACGCAACAGACTGATCAGGACGTCTGACGGCCTTGCGAACGACAACTGCAACTGCGCAAACCTGTCCTAGTTAGCCATTGCGACACGGCCTTGGCAGACGCTGTGCGTTTTGCTTTGGGTTTGCTCACCGAGGGACTGTAATGCGCATGTGTTTAAGTGCTACGATGCTATACACCGCCAAAGTATCTCCTAAAGATCTGTGAGCCTAGACCAATTTGCACGCCATAGGGACTGGAAGGCCGATAACTATGACTTTGCATCCTCGATAGCGCACGTACCGGGTCGGATGTAAATAATTCTGAGACATCTGTGACACCAAGAAATAAATGGCGCTTTTTTTCGCCACAGAATTTGCCCAACAGTGGCTGAGACAAAATGGTGGTGACAAATGTCAAAGTCAAGACACAGTTATTTTCCGAATGACGCACAAGTCCAACATACACGTTAACACTGCCCTCACAAATGATACGAATACACAGATTTACCAAGCACGTCATCCATTACAAACGATATTAACAACAGACAAATACTAATACGTCACTCTAGTGACGTCACTGTTGACGCAAGTTGTGGTTATCTAGATAATTATGTCGAGAGACACCTCATCCATTACAAACAATATTAACAACAGGCAATTACTAATACGTCACTACAGTGACTTCACTGCTGAAGCAACTTGTGGTTATCTAGATAATTATGTCGAGAGACACGTCATCCATTACAAACAATATTAACAACAGGCAATATTATTACTAATACGTCACTACAGTGACGTCACTGCTGAAGCGAGTTGTGCATATCTAGATAATTATGTCGAGAGATGATCCTTGAATAAATGAACAACCGCCTATGAGCATCCCTCTTTGATTTGCCTGTATGACGGTCAGATCAAATGTGTGTAAATTTGCGGTATATGGCGTTAGCCTCTCGTGTTTGGTGAGCGCCTTGTACTACGGATAATAAACAGAACCTCTTTTTTTTTCTTTCGTTTATTTGATTATGTAGGGGGAGCAGGAGTAATTGTGCGTGTTAGAGCCCTGCGGCTCATGAATATGGAAATCTGGCATTTGGACAGTTTGTCCCCAAATGTACCGCGATCGAATACAGTATGCAGATTCAATTTACTCCTTTCTGGGCGAGTGATGGCTTCAAAGAGAGAGAGAGAGAGAGAGAGAGAGAGAGACCTACTGACAGACAGACTGACAAACAGAGACAAATGAAATGAAACCTTTATTTTCCAACGGTGGAAGTTTTTGGTCCGCAAACCAGAATTAAGCTTACAACTTGCCGTTGCTACAACGACAAAGGATAATATACAAACAAGTACACCCATAAAGACAACAACAAACACAAAGGGTGTTAATAATAAAGCAAAGAGCCGGCGACGCACGCGGACCCACACACAAACACGATTGTAGCTTACATATGATAATAAGAATCTATGGAGAGAGAGAGAGAGAGAGAGAGAGGCAGGCAGACAGACAGAACTCAAAATCTTGGCCAAGACAAACTGGAACGTATTCGCGCTTTGTGGGGGAGATTTTAAACGCCAAGGAACCAGCTGCTAACACTGAATAGAGCTAATTGGGACAAGACTTGAAGAGGAGAACTTGACTGTACAGGGAAAATCACGAGTGCAACAACAGGTTAGAATCACCTATCTCGTCGTTGCCTTGTTCTTTGTCATCGTCTTCGACATTTTCAGTGACGGAGTGACAAAGGAGGAAAAAATTCGAGGGCTTCCTGCCAAAAGGCACTATCGATACAGACAGAAAGAAGAGCGATGGTACGTTCCAGCAGTGAACCGGCGAAATCAGTACTCCTCAGTGTGTTCACTAGTTGTATAGTCACGTTTATAGACTACAGACTGTATTGTAGCACCATGTTGCGCATATTTTTACATTTTTATTTGGTATTTTGGGGTTGATTTCTCTCTCTCTCTCTCTCTCTCTCTCTCTCTGTGCGCCTGGGAGCCGGGATAGCCGAATGGTAGAGCGATGGACTCTCAATGCTCGGATCGTGAGTTCGAATCCCGGCTAGGGCCAAATATTTGTGCTGGCCTTTTTCTCGTTGCCCCGGGTGTCACCCTCACATGGTGGAAAAAGACGTTAAACACACACACACACACACACACACACACACACACACACACACACACACACACACACACACCCTCTCTGTCTCTCTCTCTGTCTCTCTCTCTGGTACTGCTTACGGCTGTTCGTCTGTTCTTTTTTCCTCCCCACCAAATCACGTCTATTGTACAGACGAAGCCGCTGGCTGTTCCGTTCATCTGCTACGCTCCCTCGGCAACGCCTTGATTGCGTCGTTTCAGCACCCGCTGTTCCGTTCTGAATTTTGATAGATTTCTAGTCGGCTTTTCCGGAGAGAAATGCATATTTTGGATCTAGACCCCGAGACTAATTAAGTCAAAAAGCCTTAAGGAAACTGATCACCTTTTGTGCTTATTCAAGTGTTTTTTTAAATGCAATTTTTCTTTTGCATTGCTTTTTCCCCCTTTTTCTTGAAGTGGACATTTGCATGATTTTTTTCCCCTTTTTGTTTATTCTTTTCTTTTTTGTTGTTGTTTTCCGGAGTTGTGTGTGTGTTTGTGTGTGTGTGTGTGTGTGTGTGTGTGAGAGAGAGAGAGAGAGAGAGACAGACAGACAGACAGACAGAGGGACAGACAGACAGACAACAATGATCCAAGGAAAAAGGTTGCCGGTGCAGGCACAACCAACAAACCCACTCTTGGAAACAGACAAACAACGAATTAAACTTCAAAAACAGCAACAACGAACACAGAGAAATGCTTTTTCTGTACCAGACATTAGTCGCACACAACACCGACGTCCAGCTGTCAGAGAGAGAGAGAGACTGAGACAGACAGAGAAAGAGAAACAAAACACAGAGAGAGAGAGAGAGGGAGAGAGAGAATAATCTTTATTTTCCAACGGTAGAAGTTTTGGCAGAAATACCATGTTCGAACTTGCCGTTGCTAAACTATGAGAATATGAGCAAAGGAAGAACAGTCTATAAGCTACAGGAATATAGGGGACAAAATGTAGAAACAACAGAGAGAGAGAGAGAGAGATGTCCATGCCCAAATAAGCTGACCATAGGGTTGTGGATCAGATAGACAGACACAGTCACACCGACACACAGAGAGTCACAGACAGAAAGCGACCAGAGACAGACAAAGACAAACCGTAGACAAAGACAGACTGACAGAGACACACAGAGAGGTCCGAAGGTTGCCCATTCCCAAATCAGCTGCCTACAGGGTTGTGGATCAGTGATTTGATCGATGGCTACGCCCACAGACAGAGATCGAACGGCGGAGCACTGCCAGCCAGAAAGGAACATAGCCCGCAAGCCAGGAAAGAGAGACACTCATTGCAGATCGGCCGGAAGAGGAGGGTGGATGAAGAGCAGGGAAGGAAGGGGTGGAGAAGGAAGCAGGGCCAAAGGGAGGGGGGGGGGGGGAGGGGGAGAGGGGGGATGCCGAAGACGAGATAATAATGAGAGCCATTTTGTGTTTATTACGGGGATTGATGTACCCCCTGATCAAAGGCGTTTCCGAGGTCGGACGGGGCAAAGAAAGGATGTTGGTGAATTGATGAATGGGAGGAGAATGGGGGGGGTAAGCATGTGTGTGTGTGTGTGTGTGTGTGTGTGTGTGTGTGTGTGTGTGTGCTGTTGAAGTCTTTGTTGTTTAGGTGTCACTGTTGGCGTTGTTGGTTGTTAGAGAGAGACAGACAGGCAGAGACAGATAGA
>JACVVK020000483.1:360000-365000 GCA_018292915.2 Batillaria attramentaria | reverse complement strand
GGTAGGTATGTAGATAGGTAGGTAGGTAGAGTTTAAAGTCAGTTGATTAGTTAGATAAGCAAGTAGGTAGGTAGGTAGGTAGGTAGGTAGGCAGGTAGGTAGGTAGAAGTTGGTTAATGATTTATGTAGGCAGGTAGGTAGGTAGGTAGACTGATACAGTAATTTACTTAATTAGGTAGGTAGGTAGGTAGATAGGCAGATTGTCGATTATTCTTCCATTCTTCTTTTTTTAGTTCTTTCTTTCTTTCCTGCTTTCATCCTGCCTTTCCATTGCTTCATTCTTTCTTTTCGTCTTTCCTTCTTTCTTTTTTCTTTCGTTCTTTTTCTTTCTGTCTTTCCTGCTTACACTCTGTCTTTCCACTGCTTATTTCTTCATTCCTTCTTTTTTGTCTTTCCTTCTTTCTTATTCTTTCGTTCTTTTTCTTTCTGTCTTTCTGCTTTCTCTCGTTCTTTCCTTTTTTCTTCTTTCTTTCCTTGTTCGTTGTTTCTTTCGTTCCCGTCTTTTCCTTCTTCTTGTTCCTTCTTTTTTTTCCTTCTGCTTTCTCTCGTTCTTTCCTTTTTTCTTTCTTTCTTTCCTTGTTCATTGTTTCTTTCGTTCCTGTCCTTTCCATCTTTTTTATTCCTTCTTTTTTTCTTTCGTTCTTTCTTTTTTGTCTGTCTGCCCCTCAGCGTCATTGGCGTTCTGTTCAGAATGTTCCCCGCCGTTCCTCATGAACTGAGTATATCAACTTTGGCATTCATTTGCAAAACTTTTCCAGCGTTTTTTTTTTTTTTTTTTTTTCCCAGTCCATGTCTTCTCCAGGGGAAAAATTTAAAAGCTGCGGAGTCCTAAAGGTTGAATTCTGATCTTTCCCTCGTCAGATTTTTTTTCCAGAGCACGAGATGAAGATTGTGTTTTATGTATTTTGCCATCTCGGTATTAGGTTTGAAGGCTCAAATTTCGATCCTCATTTGCCCCCCCCCCCCCTTTTTTTTTTAAGCTACAAAAAACTTGGGTCTCGCCACATGTTGTGTGTCAGAATTTCCGAATACGCCGCCGCATTAGATGTGTCACATGAAATTTGCTACAGAGTATTTCATTAATCAGAAAATTAATAGTTTTATCATGGACGTCTTCAAGCCTTTGACGCAGTTTTAATAGTAATACGGATTTGCTTAATTTAAACGTCTTCCGGACTAGCTGTTATTACTGATGGCAGAAATTGGTTAGGATCAAACCCTCCTGAAAAAAGATGTTCTGGTAGCTGCACTTTTTTGGAATTAAAAACAAGTGCTTTAAAGGTCTGCACACACACACACACACACACACACACACACACACACACACACACACACACACACACACACACACGCACGCACAAACACACACACACACACACACACACACACACACACACACACACACACACACACACACACGCAAAATACAATGTTTGCGGCTTTTTGTTGAGATTGCAGATCTTTAAGTACAACTTCTCAAAGTGTGTGTGTGTGTGTGTGTGTGTGTGTGTGTGTGTGTGTGTGTGTGTGTGTGTGTGTGTGTGTGTGAGAGAGAGAGAGAGAGAGAGATTTTCTCCTAAAGGTTAAGTTACTGTTCCACCAAATAAGAATCAGATACATTTCACATTTTCTTCCTATACACGAAGAAATCACGCCCTTCAAACTAGTATCAAGAACCAAGAAGATCAGTTTTCATTCCCGTCCAGAAGAAAAGGGGAGAGCAATCTGCAGCCCCAAAAAAGGGAGAGCAATCTATTGTGGCGGTTGTCGAAAAGAGGGGTAATTCTAGACACATTTTCCCCCGTGGCCGTTAGAAAATGTCACAGGTTTCGGAAAATCTCTCGTGAAACGGTATCATAATTTGTCACTGAGTAGCCTGAAGGAGAGGCTTGACTATTTCGACTCCGATCCCCCCCCCCCCACCCCCTGTACGTTTCTTGCGTCGCCCGACGGGTCCGGAAAGGCTGAAATTATAGGTGTGGAAAATCCGAGACAACGAAAGGGGACTGTACTGTTTAGTAATTGCGCTGGTCCAAATTTGCAGCGCCAGATCGTTATTCAATGCTTGCAGCACTCATCTACCCGCGGGTAAACATCTTCTCAAAAGCGAGATGTTTTTTTTTTTTTTTTTTTCAGGTTCTTCTTCGTTTCAGTTTTGCTTTGTTGCTCCCTGCTGCACAAACTTGGATACGCCACGGACAGAAGATTTTCAACCGTGTTTTCCCGGTAGTGTGCTACAAACTAGTCTATGGAGTTTGTAGTATACGAAGGGGCGGTCGGTGGTCTAGTGGTTAAAGGCCGTTCTTAACCGGGCGAACCACCAGTCTGGCGAACTTGTTCGGCGAACTGAGTATTGTATACGAACAGGGCAAGCGCGCACACGTACGTAGTTCCAGAGGTTCGGCCGGACTAGTTCTCTTTCTTAACCGACCGTTAATGATATGCATACGTCATCGCCCGAACAAGGCGGACTCGGAAGTTGAGACAATCGTAAACAACCAAAATGGCTGCCTTCGTAGATCGAGACGACTAGGCATTTGCGGTAGTTATCGTTTTGAGTGAACTCTTGGAAGCCGAGGAAGAGGAAAAAAGAGGAAAAGAGCGCAAGAGAGGGAAATGTGAAGTGAGTCGATAGCCACCAATCCGTCCGCCATTTTCCTCAACTATGTACATGCGCACAACAGCTCTCCCCGAGCAGCCAATCAGAGCGCAGGATCGGCAAAAGGATCGCGAGGGTTCCCACGACACGCTATGCAGTCCTCGAACCTAGTTCGGCGAACCTTTCGAACCAGGGTTTGCGCACAAGTATTTGGTCGGTTAAGAAACAACGTGCGCGAACCTAGTTCGCCGTACTCTTCGAACCTAGTTCGCGAACCAAAAGTCCGCCCGGTTAAGAACGGCCTTAAGAGACTTGTCACCACAGCGAGAGGTAAGGGGTTCGAGTCCCACTCGGGGCAAAGAATATTTCCTTCTCGTATGTGGCACCGTTCATTCGGGCCGATCGTCGTTTGAAAAATAAATGCAATTCTAAATTCCGAAATTTAAATAGCTGAGCTGACCCTTCGCACCACGTGATTGTAATGTGTTTATGTCCAGTGTGTGAGAAAATGCGTGTCATTCACGTGAGCGTGCGTGTTGGGTTCAGTTCGCGGCGCTTTGAGCCGATTCATGAAATTGGGTAAAGCGCCTATAGCTATACAATGATTATTAGTATTATTATTATTACTAACACAACCAAGTCAGTTCACACGCTTGCAATTTGACAGTCCTCTCCTTTCTCCAGTGACGTAGTCTACGTCTAATTTCAAGCCAGACATCGTAATCCTGTAGCAGGCGACTTTCGCTCGTCAGTGAAACGTCATGATTAATCATGCACGTTGACCTTTTTGTAACCGGATCACGCTATCTTGTCTTCTCGGCATTAGTTATTAACTTCTATACGTCGGGTCGTATTCGTGCGCGCGAGAAGGGCGTTATCAGAAATAACACACCGCGTTATTACCGAGGTCCGTGGATGGTTGGTCGGACGCGGTGGAAATTGTCATTCTGTGCATGCAAGATTTGTGAGAAGCTAAATGATGACCTTTGCAATAGCTTGTCATGGTATTGTGTCTTGTGTGGTTACAAGCCAATATTACGCAATTCGACCGGCCCCCGTAGTGTAGTGGTTAGCACTTCGGACTATGGACCGGGAGACCCGGGTTCGAGTCCCAGCCGAGGCAAGCGGGATTTCTCCTACCTAGGTCGGCTCCTACCCAGAGCGGGTGTGCTATGGGCCCGATGGGGAGGCTGTTGCCACACAGCCGAGATTCACCCACTTCACGGGTGCGACTTTGGGGGTGCTTCCCTTAGTATGACACGTCTTATGATGTGGATGATTACACGGCCGGCACCGCAGGTGCCGTAGTTCCCGGGCCTGGTTAATGCCGGGATATTTATGACAGGAAGCGTGGAATGCGGCCCTGTCCCGCAGTCCCAAACCACACGGACCTCCATAGCATCATCTTACCATCATCCTCATCTCCATCATCATGCATCATAAAAATTGCCCCAACTTCCGAGCCCTCCGTGGATTCCACCCGTTACCAGGGAGGAACACCACTGGAGACGGCAAAGAGTTGTGGCAGCAAAAAAAAAATATATATATATTACGCAATTCGCAGCGGTCTCGAGCCCAGTGGAGAAGGCCTACGACATGCGTATAAACTACTAATAATGATAAGAAATGGTATTTGTAGGGCGCATTTCTTTAGAATAAACTCAATGCGCCAATCACTCACCGGCACTCACGCACATTTTACAAACAGTGGACAGACATACACTGGTGAACCTGAAACTGGAAATTATGGTATGGTATGGTATGGTATGGTATGGTATGGTAGACTTCTCCTCGGCGCACATATCCATCTATACTGAAATGCTCACGGCGCCGCAGGGCTGGAGGACGAAGCAGTGAAAGCCTGCTGCCGCTAAGCGCTACTTTATGTGCAAACCTCCACCCTGCTATTCACTCTGGTGCGTGCGACAGTATTTCTGTTTACCACGACACCGGCCACAGCCTACTCTTCTTCGAAAGATGAACGTGGGATTTTTAGCGTGCACACTTGATGTAGGTGAAATTACCGGAAAGCTTTTCAAAAGAGGAACGTTTTAAGATTGCTCTTAAAAATAGACAGTGTGGGCGCATTTCTCAGATTTGCTGGCAGAGAATTCAAAAAGGTTGGTGTGACAAAACTGAAAGAGCGCTCGCCTAAGGATTTCAGGTTGCGCTTGGGGATTTTGCGTAGCCTCTCGGGCGACGATCGGTTTGAATTTTTTTTTTTTTTTTTTTTTACTACTTTGTTATCCCTTTCGGGAAATTCGGGCTGCCTCCCCCGGGGGAAGCGCGTCGCCGCGGTGCAGCGCCACCCAATACCTATCCTATATTTTTTTTTACAATTTTGCTGGGGGAGGAAAGCCGGATAACCCGGAGAGAAACCCCCGATGAACAGCCCGGCAGC
>JACVVK020000483.1:212500-352500 GCA_018292915.2 Batillaria attramentaria | reverse complement strand
AAACAAAATTACATGTAATGAAATAAATGTTGTTGTTGTTGTTGTTTTAAATCGTCGCTATCAAATACCCCAAAAAATATGGTTGACACAATTCCACCGAATGTGCATTGTCGTAATTTGATTCTCAGCAAAAAAAAATTTGGAATAAACTTGTATGCCTGTTGTCCTCTTAGCTTGTTTTGAGCCCCTTGGTATTGTGATAAGTTTCCTAACCCGCCAGTCAGTTCTTTTTATTCTGACAGCTTTCATTTGTATTGAGAGATGGTCAAAGATAATTATGCTATAATCCATGCCCGTGCTTGCGTCCAGCGAACAGCACAAATACAAAGAATTCATAATGACAAGGCAGTTTATATCGAATGGATGACGGTGCATAACTTATTGCGTAATCATCAGTTCCGTTTGCCACGTCAAACGTCCAATGCATTAGCCAATAAATCACTCACAATGTCAGTCTTGTACAGGAATCGCGATTCTAAAAGGTCACTGTTGCAGAGATCGCGAAAAGCCACTGCATTTCGATGGAAATTTCTAGACCATCCCAGAACATGCTGATGCAGTAACGTCAGTAGATTACGTCACCTTGGAAAGATTTTGAGCTTGTCAGTCAGTTGAGGTATGTTCTGGATCTGACCTGTTTAGCTGATAAGCAGCCCTGCACAGCGTTCTGGGTTCTTCTTCTTTCATGAATTTGTTTTCCGCGCATCTTCTGTTAATAAAGTATTTGAGTTGTATTCTGTTGTATCCCGTGTCTTTTCTGCGACAGACTGTGATGTGCACATGTGTGTTTCGCGCGCTGATTTAAACTAGCTAAACTAGCTCTAGGGTTAACTTTTCTGGGGTATTTTTTTTGTTTGTTTTAAATCAGGAAGCGGGCCCGTTCCAGGAAGGTGCCTGAGCCGTTATAGAAGGAATTTTTTTTCTTCCTTTCTTCGCTTCCTTTTTTTTAAATTTAATTTTGCTTTTGGGTTTCTTTTGTCCTAGTCTGGGTTAGGCCCTAGGCGTGGGTTAAATTAACATCGACTTTAACATACGGGCCCTGACCTTGGTACTGGTGTTGGTTGTACCTTGAATCATAATTTGCAATTTTTTTTCTTTTCTTTTCTTTTTTTCCTTTCTTTTTTTTTATCGGAAGTAGTTCGTTTTACTTGGATTACTTATAACTATATGTACATTACAGCCTGTGGTTTGTCCTAGTAGGAATGCCCTCCCGCCTTCTTCTTCTTTTCTTCTTTTTTTAATAAGGAGTGCAGGAGCGGGGGAGAAGTTTCATAAGTGGGTGGGTGGGTGACGGCATACACGGGGGATAACGCCGACCGCGTCACGTGACTTGAAGGTGTACGATAAAACGCTGATCTACAACGAGAAAACATCGATCTCGCTCCATTTCGGCAAATTTCTCTTTTGTTAGATTTCGCCAACTGTACTTGCTTTCTCAATGAGAAAACATCGATATCGCTCCATTTCGGCAAATTTCTCTTTTCAGTGTTAGATTTCGCCAACCATACTTGCTTTCTCATCGTAAATCGCTGTCTCACCGGACGCCTTCAAACTGCCACGTTACACCCTGTAATGGTGGAGGTAGGAGTGGTTGAAATACGCTGCAGCAGGCGTAGTAAGGACAACACAGTTGAGTAATAGTACTCGTAGCATGGCGTAGGTTGCCATAGTTTACATTGTTTCCACGTTTATTTACAGCCGATGCCGCTCTAGTCGCCGATGATCGTACTACGTGCTTCACCATTGTTTTTTAATAGCTCACGTGCAAGAGACATTTGATATATACGCTCATCATCAGCAGCACGTTAAATTTGACGTCATGAATTAATTATCAACACGTTTCTCAGCCATCAACGCCGGCAGCAGAAAAGCAGAAACATTAAAAAAAGGAAAAGAAACATTTTCCAAAACGCCATGGAGACAGAAACTAGTAATGACTGCAACAATATCCCTGTCCTTTTTATTGTTTCTTCAGACAGACATCCAGCAGTAAGCCGAGACGCTTCTCCGAGAAAGTTCGACGTCAGAAGCCTCATGCGCACGCGCGTTGACCTCATTTCTCTGTCCCTGTGTCACGAAGCAAGGAAGCCTGGGAAATTTGATCCTGGTGGAGACGGGGGTTGGAAGTCTTGTAATGGCTTGGCTCGACACGGGAAAGGCCGAGTATGGCGTCAGCCAGGCAGAGAAAAGGCGATGCTGGCTTGAAATGGCAAGGAGGAGTTCGGTGTGCATGTCACGTGAATTGATGTGGTTTTTTTTTGGTTTTTTGTTGTTGTTGTTTTTTCTTGTTTTTCCTTGTTGTTGTTGTTGTTGTTGTTGTTACACATTCGTGCGCCAATATCCAGGTCTCGATTGAATTTTTTTTTTTTTTTTTTTTTGACTTGACTTGGTCAAAGACGATGATGATGGTGGGGTGAGCGGTGGTCTAATAGGTAGCGCGTCGGACTTCGCCGCTGCGCTACTGAACGGGCGTCACCGCTGTCACGGCGATGAAGCGTGGGTTCGAGTCCAGTCGAGATTGTGATTATGTGACACCGATTTTTCTTGGCTACCGGGCTGCTCATCGGGGTTTCTCTCTGGGTTATCCGGCTTTTCTACACTGACCAGCAAAATTGAAAAATAAGATAGGTATTGGGTGGCGCTGCACCGTGGGGTCGCGCTTCCCCCGGGGGAAGCAGCCCGAATTTGCCGAAAATGACAATAAAGTAGTAAAAAAAATGTTCTTCAAAAAACGTCGTCTGTGGTCCTAAGAGGATTTTCTTTCTCGCCAAACTCTTCAGCCGTGTTTTATTGGTTAAGTGTTTGCTTTTATTTGCCTGTGTGATGTGTTTGTATGTCTAAGCCTCAGAGGTGCGGGCGGGCGTGTGGGGGGGGGGGGGGGAATAGCCGAATGGTAGAGCGTCGAACTTTCAATGCTCTGGTTGTGAGTTCTAATCCCGGCTACGACCAAATATTTTAGCTGGCCTCTTTCTCCGTCTTTGATATCACCCTCACGTGCTGGAAAAGGACGTTAAACCCTCAAACGCCCACCCACACCCACACCCATTCCACGCCTCAGACTGAGGACAAGAAAGTGAATTAACATATTGCACAGGTGTAAACTGCTCTCTAGCTGTGAGAGATCCAGAAGATACCAATACCTTTTTTTCAGACCGCGGCAAAGCTCAAGCGCAAGAGAGAGAAGTAAATTCAGATTCTGCTATGCACATCTTATTACTACTTCATTTTCCCTTTCGGGAAATTCGGGCTGCCCCCCCCCCCCCCCCCCGCGGGAAGCGCGTCGCCGCGGTGCAGCGCCACCCAATACCTATCCTGTATTTTTTTTTACAATTTTGCTGGGGGAGGAAAGCCGGATAACCCGGAAAGAAACCACCGCTCACCCCAATACCTTTTTTGAGACCGCGGCAAAGCTACAGCACAAGAGAAAGAAGTGATTTCAGATTCTGGTATGCACTTCTTGGTCATTAGGAAGACGGTGAAATGCCTGCGAAGCATCAAGGTAATTAATGCAGATTCATGCAGGCAATTAAGAGGATTTGTGAGCATGCGGTAGATAATTATATGCATGCAGCGGCATATATTTCTTTTCAAGTTTAGAAACTGCAGTCCTTTTTTGGGACGGGGAGTCAGGACAGTGGAGTACATGGTAGAGCATTGGACTTTCAATGCTCGGGTCGTGAGTTCGATTCCCGGCTGTACAGTTGAAAGTCGATTTCGCAGGGGAAATTGATTTCTGTTCGACTTATCCGAAGTTTGAAATATCCGTTTTGGAGTACCTGTTTGAGTTATCCGTGGAAATTTTAGTTATGCAAAGAACAAATTTGGCCGGGAAAGATTTTTGCTTCGACATATCCGAAGTTCGACTTAAGCGTGCTTGAGATAAGGGTATGTGTATTTGTGCTCGTCTTTTTTTCTCGCTGCCCTGTCTTGATATCCACCCATATGTAGTGAGAAAAGACGTTAAACCCGTTAAACACCAACCCACCCACCTTCTTTTGGGACTTTCAGCCTCAAAAAAGTCAGCTGAGCATTTTATTGCCGCTGACGCCATTTCACAAAAAGTCGGAGCGGAACCGGGCCGAAGGCGGACGAGGGAAAATTAGTTTAAGTCTTGTGCTTCTCATCCTCAATCCTACCAACAGCCTTATTTTCATCCAGTCAAAATTCAGCTCAGCATTTTGTGCGGAGATGGCCACCGACGCCATTTTTTGTTCCACAAAAACTCGGATCGGAGCTCGGCCGAAATCGGACAAGGGAAAATTAGTTTAAGTCTTGTGCTTCTCATCCTCAATCCTACCAACAGCCTTATTTTCATCCAGTCAAAATTCAGCTCAGCATTTTGTGCGGAGTTGGCCATCGACGCCATTTTTTGTTCCACAAAAACTCGGATCGGAGCTCGGCCGAAATCGGACAAGGGAAAATTAGTTTAAGTCTTGTGCTTCTCATCCCCAGTTCTATCAACAGCTTCATTTTCATCCAGTCAGTCAAAATTCAGCTAGGCATTTTCTGCGGAGATGGCCACCGACGCCATTTTCTGTTCCACAAAAACTCGGATCGGAGCTCGGCCGAAATCGGACAAGGGAAAATTAGTTTAAGTCTTGTGCTTCTCATCCTCAATCCTACCAACAGCCTTATTTTCATCCAGTCAAAATTCAGCTCAGCATTTTGTGCGGAGATGGCCACCGACGCCATTTTTTGTTCCACAAAAACTCGGATCGGAGCTCGGCCGAAATCGGACAAGGGAAAATTAGTTTAAGTCTTGTGCTTCTCATCCCCAGTTCTATCAACAGCTTCATTTTCATCCAGTCAGTCAAAATTCAGCTAGGCATTTTCTGCGGAGATGGCCACCGACGCCATTTTCTGTTCCACAAAAACTCGGATCGGAACCGGGGCCGAAGACGGACAGTTTCCGCAACCGTCTATTATGGAGAGCGGTTGGCCACAGGTTGTTGTTACTAGGGGCGGGGGGCCTGTCCATCACTGTGGCGGTGGCAGGGGGCCCATTTCTGCTCTGAGACCGAGGTAGTCGATCATTTTCATGAACCCCGGGAAGCGTAAAAAGTTGTCGTCTGCTTCTAACGCCGGGACCAGCCACTGGCCACGTCCTGCTGAATCGAAGAGAGAGAGAGAGAGAGAGATGATGATGATGATGATGATGATGATGATGATGATGAAACGTTTTTTGTTCAGGACAGACAGAGAGAGAGAGAGAGAGAGAGAGAGTAGCTGTTTAAAAAAAAATATTGTGCAGGACTGAATACGGCGAAAGAGCACGAGTGGAGGGTTTTTTCACATCGATGCTTTCCTTCTACACGTTTCCGAACACAGAATACAGAAGTGGACAAAATATTCTAATTGTAACTGGGAACGTTTTAGACAAGACAGGAATAACCTTTCCGTGTGTGTGTGTGTGTGTGTGTGTGTGTGTGTGTGTGTGTGTGACGGGGAGAGACAGAGAGGGGGGGGGAGTGGGGAGGGGGGGGGGGGGGCAGAGATCTGACCAATCTCCTCAATCGAAGTGCGTTACCCGCACACGACCGCAGCAAAAGCCACAGAGGGTTTGTCTCTGCAGACACGACACAACAAAAGAAGTTGAGTACATGCATACAGACATTCACATTCATGGCTTGGGGGATACATGCAACGGGGTAGAAGTGAGGGATATGGGGCTGGGTGTAGGTGTTTGGGGAAAGGGGTATACGGGAGGAGGGGGGGGGGAGGTACCCGAGCTGTTCCAGTGTTTGACTGTCAACATTTGAGAATTCGAACAAGAGGCAAAAAGAATCATTCTAGATCTTTCTTCGTTGTCCCGTCTTTGCTATCACCATTATTTCGAGCCCCTCCCCCCTCCCGAAAAACAAACAAACAAACAAAGAAAAACAATCCTCAACACCCAGCCAGCTAGCCAACCGACCAACCAACCAACCAATATTAACAGACCTTGGTTAAAAAAAAAAAAAGTTCAGCAATCTTTCACAAAACGATACATTTTTTTTTATCTAATGCACTCTGACTTCAATGCAGTTTTAGCTCACTCACTTAGCCTGCCGTGTGAATATTATCACGGTGTAATTAGAATGGAACAATTTGGAGCAGTCAGGTAAATCACAAACGGCTGGTCCGCAGTCAGTGCGCCAAGGAGATGCCGGGAGGTAATTCAGATCAGGGGAGGTCACACCCATTGACAGTGGTAAACACGGCGGAAGTGACCGACTGTGGCTACGTGCCATAGATGCATTTTTGGAGGAAAACGCTATATATTCCTCTTACACATAAGGCTGCAGATGACACCCTAGAAATGCTTTAAAATTAACCCCCCAAAATCACAAAAAATCAGGCAGCCATAGACTCATGTGTAGAGTAAATTGCAACAAATTCCAATATTCCGTTTTTTGGCAATGTTGGCAGCGACCACATACCCCCCTCATCCCACGGTCGTCTGCTGGCTCCTGTGCCAGCGGCCGCGCATGAATACAAGTAGTCCACAAGCCAGCCTCATTTTTCCCTAATTTCACTATTAGTATTATCTGGCATAAAACTTGTTTACAAAGCCAACAAAAATCACCAGATTGCCATTTTTTTTTTTATACTCTGCACACTAATTTTAAAAGGGGCAAAGATTTTCTACTATATTTAGCGTAGTTCTTACTACATGACCCGGAAGCTATTACTGGTCTGTCACCTGTGTGTGAATGTGAAAGACAAGGGTATGATGAAATTGGGCAGCAGTTTTCTTTTTGTTTTCTGCACACTGGCACTTTTGAATTCAAACATTTTTTTAAGAGAATTGAAACGAAATCAGTCCCATTGTTGTGGAGTGAAGTACGGTGCTTTGATTTGACAATTTGGCTGTTTGTGATATTCAGTACGTCAACGGGACTCTAAATATTGATACCAAGTACAAATGAATTGATTTTATGAGTATGATTATGATTTATTATGAGAAAGAGAGAGAGAGAGAGAGAGTGTGTGTGTGTGTGTGTGTGTGTGTGTGTGTGTGTGTGTGTGTGTGTGTGTGTGTGTGTGTGTGTGTGTGTGTGTGTGTGTGTGACAAGTAATGAAGGCGAGGGAGGGGAGGGGTGGTGGTGGAAGTGATATGTAGATAGTATTGGAACTTGAGTGTATTTAGTTACAGTAATTCTATTTTCAGTATTAGAAGCCCAGTTTAGCTAGTTAGTTGGTAAATTAGTGGTGAATCCATTTTATGCATTGTGTCCTTTCTTTTCAGTTTTAGTTTGCTCGTCTTATATTAGTCATACATAGTGAAGCTGCTTTTAAATATTAACCCTTTAATTTATTTACTCATGCCCCTGGTCAAAAAAAAAAAAAAAAAAAAAAATTGTTCTTGATGGACACAATAAAGTCGTTTGAATCTTTGAATCTTTGAATTAAACAAATTTTTGTGGATTTCAAAGCAGTGTTGCTCAACATTTTGGCTTGAGTTGATGAACAGACCCAACAGCAAAATGGCACCGAAGAGCAACGCGCATACACTCTCGCACAGCGGCATCTACAATGTAATACTATACTCCTTCTATCTTATTTTCATCGATCTGTTTCAGATCCGTTGGTTGCTACAGCCCTGGGGATGCGAGGATGAGTGCCTTCTCCAGTTACTCTGGAGGTCGTGACGAACTTTGTGTTGCAATACCACGGACTGAACTGCGAGCAACAGTGGCTGAAAAGGGTATGGTATGGTATGGTATGGTATGGTATGGTATGGTATGGTATGGTAGACTTCGCCTCGGTGCCCATATCCATCTCTTCTGAAATGCTTATGGTGCCGCAGGGCTGGAGGACGAAGCACTGAAAGCCTGTTGCCGCTAAGCGCTACTTTATGTGCAACCTTCATCCTTCTGTTCACTGTTGTTCGTGCGACAGTACGTCTGTTTTCCACGCCACCGGCCACAGCCTACTCTTCTTCGAAAGATTTTTTTTTTAGCGTGCACACTTGATATTTGTGCACGCGTGAGTACACGAGGGCGGGACAGGCACTATACACAAGTCTGCACGTGATTTTGACTCGATTTGGAACGGAAAAATCCATCCCAATTCCTGCCCACCGGGGATTCGAACCGGGCAGCTCAGGAAGTCGGGTACCTTAACCACTAGACCAAATCCCCTTCAAAATGTCACGTTCTATGCTCTGCCCCTGTATGCCCGGGTCGTGAGTTTGAATCCCGGCTGAGGCCAAATATTGTGCTGGCTTTTTTTCTCGTTGCCCCGTCTTTGATATCACCCTTACGTAGTGGAAAAGGACGTTTAACACCCATCCCCCCCCCCCTCTCTCTCTCTCAAGCAGGACAGCTTGTAAGACAGGCAGCAATGCCTAAATGCTTTATCTTGAATAAAAACGTTTCATCATCATCATCATCATCTCTCTCTCTCTCTCTCTCTCTCTCTCTCTCTCTCTCTCTCTCTCTCTCTCTCTCTCTCTCTCTCTCGTGCGCGCGCGCACACACACTCCTGTCTCCCTCCCATCCCCTGCACCCCCTGCATCCCCACCCCCCAACACACACACACACACACACACACACACACACACCACCACCACCACCACCACCACCACCACCCCTCTCCTTTACGCTGATAATAAACAGCAGTACATCCACACGACGCGACCCTGACTTCTGCTTGATTCGCCAAGCGATCACTACAGACAATCGTATTGATCCCAGACAGCCAGCAATAGACAATACTTAGGTGGCCAAGGAGCCGTCCCAAGTCTACACTATAGGGACCCTAACCAGCGCCTTCAGGAGGCGCCAAATAAAAATTGGGTAAAAGGGGAATTTGGCAGTATGTTGCCTGGCTTTAGCGTCTTGGCCTTGAAGAAGCCTGTATGGTTGGGTGCAGGGTATAGGGCTGCTGGCTAGACTGAGACGGAAGTCTTTATTACATATTATAAACAGGGTTGCACATTTTCCACAGCTTCGACAGGATAAAGTGTCCTGGAAACAGCAAAGTGATAGGACACAGTGTCCTGGCCACTTAGTGGCAATAACAGTTTTAATTGGACAAATGTCCGCTTGAGGTGGGAAAAATAGGACATTTGAAATTTTTATAGGTCAATGTCCTGGGATCGATTTAAATGTGCAACCCTGTAAACACACGAAAAAAAAAAAGGTAGTTAAGAAGAATGGTTGCTATAAATGAATGTTTACTGAGCATTTTATAAGTTTATCTTGGTAATGCTCAAAGTGTTTCCTTGTATCTCCACAATACGCTGGAAATAAATCTGTTTCAACAAAAAAAAATAGGTAGTGGAGAAAAATGAAACGGGAATATGATAAAGGAAGGGGAAAAACAAAAAAAGCGACCCCCAAAAAGGGGGAAAAACAAAAAAGGAAAAAAAAGTCCCCAAAAGCTACAAAATGGCCAAAAAAGGGGAAAAGAAAAAAGACCTTCAAAAATAATAAAACCACCCAAAAAGGCTAAGAAAAACATAGATTTCTGAAACGGGTTCTCTGCCCGGCACAGTAAACCCGCTTTCTGATTCCCACAAAAAAGTCCCTCCACTTCACATTATTTTAAGAAAATCGTTAATCTTAAAAGGGAAATTTGATATTTTGATGAGAACTGCGCAGTTGTACACTGCCATTAATTACAACTCCCAGTCCATGTACGTTCCCACTTTGTTAAATTCTACTTCACTTCTCTCGAAGGGTCTGAAAAGTAGTTGGTTCAACCTAAACACACAAATCATATCCGAACAGAATTGAAGGAAAAAGAAACTCTGTGAGAATGGGAAATATCTATAGAAAACTGCCCTGTTTATCAAGAACACCAGAATCCAGACTTGGCAAACACGAGGTACCATATTACATTTGAACTCAGACGAGGAGCAGAGTCCATGTAACTGATGTAGGATTTAATTTCCCAGCACACGAATGGTCAGTACTAATCTCTCTAACGCAGAAAATAATGTGAAAATATCCAGATGTAAGTTTGTCTCTTGGTTTGAACATAATTTTAATTTTATTTCACTGATTCTGTGTGTGTGTGTGTGTGTGTGTGTGTGTGTGTGTGTGTGTGTGTGTGTGTGTGTGTGTGTGTGTGTGTGTGTGTGTTTCCCTAAACCCTGTGTACCCGCCTCCACCTGCTTAGTTAGTCCATTGCAAAACAAACGGTAAGGAGACATTACTGTAATAGGGTTCTCGCACATGGCGGCCCAAACCAAAACGGTTGAAAATGCTAGATCTCTCAAAAAAAAAAAAAAAATTCTGTCAGCCGAATACTTGAAATCCATTTGTATGCGACTCGCAACTTCTTTCCCTTCACTGTGATTCTTGAGTTTGTATTCAACATACAATACATCGTGACAACCCCGTGGCTAAAATCTCTCCCCTTCCCCCTATATCGATCCCACAACCCCTTGCTCAGGGGACCCGGATGCAAAGGGAAAGAACTCGGTCAGCATTCACCTCACGTGCTCCCCGTTCGGTCTGCCCTCCGCGACTGGCTTAAATTTGCCCGAACACTGTAGCGTGCAGAGAAATTCAAGCACGTCATTTCGGACTAGCTGAGGTCAGCCGTAATGGCCGCCCGTTCTTGGCAAGGGGGGAGGGGGGGGGGGGGGGGGGAGGGGAGGGGCAGGGGGGGGTGTATTTAGGTTGTTCCCTTGCTTAGTTGAGTTGGCCGACATTTCTTAAGACGTGGCTCAAGTGTTGTGAATAGGCTCATTTTCTGTGTCTCCGTCCTTGCCAAGGCGAGGTCGTGATCGTGTGTTGGGAGAAAATTAATATAAAAAGGACGACTTTTCAAGTCTGCAGGAAAGGCAAATGGGTGGTTTGCCGTAGTTCACTCCAGTGTCACATCAGCCTAAGACTGAAAAGAAATATTCAGTTTGTCTAAGACTGGAGATAACAGTTTGCCGACTTGAACAGTCTGCTTACCCTGTGCGAAGTGTGTCTTGATGCCACTACATTGTTAACGTACTGCCGGTGATACTCGTGTAGAATCTATTCGTAACCCAGGTATGTTTCTGTGTAAGTGTTCGCTGAGTATTGGTATTATGTATGTATGTGTTTGTCTATACGTGTTTGTGTAATGTCTGTATGTATACTTGTAGTATGCCAAACAAGAAAAGGAAAAAAAAAAGAAAAAAAACTGGAGATAACTGTAGATTGTTTTCCGGATTGGTTGCGACAAGTGACTGTTTTGTAACACAAATAGTAAACACTGGATAATAGTAGTGTGTGTGTGTGTGTGTGTGTGTGTGTGTGTGTGTGTGTGTGTGTGTGTGTGTGAGAGAGAGAGAGAGAGAGAGGGGGGGGTGGGGGTGGGGTGTTTGGGAGTTTAACGTCCTTTTCCACCGCATACGGGTGATATCAAAGACGGGGCAACGATGATACAGCCAGCACAAATATTTTGCCCCTGCCGGGATTCCAACGAGAGAGAGAGAGAGAGAGAGAGAGAGAGAGAGAGAGAGAGAGAGAGAGAGAGAGAGATGAAATGAAATGAAATGAAATTTATTTTCCAACGGTAAAAAGTTTTTGATCAAATGACCGCAAGTTGCCGTTGCTACATCTACAAAAATGTCTATATCTACAGCAAAAGAGTTCTAAGACCAGAGAGAGAGAGAGAGGGGCAGACAGACAGACAGACTGAGCTCATTTATGGCTGACAGAGTTCTTCATGTGTAATGTATTGCTTCAGGCTCTCCATAGCAAACAGTGACAAGTATAGCGGCAGGGCAGCTGATAATTTAATTCCAATATCTTTATTAATTGGACAATTTGTTTTCAAATTATGCTGAAATGCCCGCAGGAGCTGTTCTGAAGAGAAAAAAAATACTTCATCAATTCATTATCATTTATATCCCTCTCCCCCCTTAAAAAAGAAAGAAATGGAAAAAAAAGCAGAGAGAGAGAGAGAGAGAGAGAGAGAGAGACTGACTGAAACTTTATTTTTAAAGAATGAGATAATAGACACTCAGGTCTCTCTTAGAGAGAGAGAGAGAGAGAGAGAGCCACCCCCCACCCCCCATTCCTACCCCCACCCAAACACACACACACACACACACACACACACACACACACACACACAAACACACACAAACACACAGACTGACAGCCAAATCGAGACACACACAGACAGCCAAAACAGCAACACACACACACACACACACACACACACACACACACACACACACACACACACACACACACACACACAATACAACACACACACACACACACACACACACACACACACACACACACACACACACAACACAACACACACACACACACACACACACACAACACAACACACACACACACACACACACACACACACACACACACACACACACACACACACACAACACACACACACACACACACACACACACACACACACACACACACACACACACACACACACACACAGCTTTCCTGCAAAAATTCTGGAATCCAGCGCAGAGATTAAGCACCACAACCCTGTTCAGAAATAACGCGAAACAGACAACAAAATCGTCCCTTCATTCGAGCGTGCACAGATTGTGTGTACTTTCTTCACCCGGGCCATTTGCTCGCGCCTGCTATGTTCCAAGGGGTTTTAAAACGCCACTTTGCTGCCCCGAGCAATTTAGAACACATGTCGGCATAGCATGCTTACTGTTAGGTACCGTTTTTACAGACCCCACATTTTGCAGAAGGCCGAGAAGAGAATGAAGGGGGGGGGGGGAAACTGACTTAACAGCACTGTCAAGTAGTGTGAGCGGTGATAAAAATAAGACAGGAGGGTAGGGTGTGTGTGTGTGTGTGTGTGTGTGTGTGTGTGTGTGTGTGTGTGTGTGTGTGTGTGTGTGTGTGTGTGTGTGTGTGTGTGTGTGTGTGTGTGTACAGGAAACGTTGAAACTTATCATCTCCTCGGCACAATATACCAGTGTGTGTGTATCCGTCTGTGCGTGCGTGCGTGCGTGTGTGTCCGTCCGGCCAGTCTGTGCATGCGTGCGTGTATGTGTGTGTGTGTGTGTGTGTGTGTGTGTGTGTGTGTGTGTGTGTGTGTGTGTGTGTGTGTGTGTGTGTGTCTGTCTGTCTGTCTCTCTGTCTGTCTCTGTCTGTCTGTCGGTTACTGTAACGTCACCACCACACAGAGATGGACGCATATCTGAGTGAAAAACAAACAAACAAAAAACTCGGATACACAAACAAACAAACAAACAAACAAACTTCCGAAAACAAGTGGGGAGCCAGGATAGCCGAATGGTAGAGCATTGGACTCTCACTGAGTGCCCGGGTCGTGAGTTCGAATCCCGGCTGGGCCAAATACATGTGCTGGTCTTTTTCTCGTTGCTCCGTCTTTGATATCACACATACGTGGTGGAAAAGGACGTTAAACTCCCAAACACACACACACACACACACACACACACACACACACACACACACACACACACACACACACACACACCGAAAATATAATATGGCCGAGCTGTTACGTTTGTCAAAGTCAAAATGTAAGTATAAATATTCCATGAATGAGAGTGAAAGATTCTCGCACATTTCAGACAGATGGCTGTGAGTTTAACATATCGTTTGCATCAATTCCAATACCCCTGAAATCGACACACTCTCCCCTCTCCCATGTCCCAATGCTCCCCCTCCCCCCCATGCCCCCCCCCTCCCCCATGCCCCCCCTCCCCCCATGCCCCCCTCCCCCCATGCCCCCCCTCACCCCCCCCCACCCAACTTCCTCTCCTCCACCCTTCTACTGAAGAGCTTCTCTGCCGACGACACAATACAGTGTTCTCATTCAATCTTTCAATCTGTGAATTTGGAAGTCACAGAGTCCATAAAGTCTGGTTCCACTTTCTAAACTCCTGAATCTCACCGGAAGCCAAGAAGCAAAGTGTTGAGCCGCTGCAACCATTCTTTTTGTCCCGCTTTCAATCGATACCTTCCCGAAACAGGATCGGTATAACAGGCTTTTCCCCCCTCCCCTCTTTTTGACCGTAATTGGCTTCCATAGGGACTCTTAGGCGTGTCCAAGTGTGGAATTCCCTGCCTCGTGTGATACTGCCTCCGGTTTTCTGTCTGCTGCGTTACGCTCGTGCCACAAGTAGCTAAACTGTACGTTGTGAGGCGGAGAACAGGAGACGGTCTTCTCTGTTCCGTATTGATAGAGAGTGTTGCATGGACTGTGTCCAAGCCGCCCTGCTGGCGATAGGTAACTAGTATAATATGCTGTATTTTGCACGAAGAATACTCGGCAGTATCTAGGGGCATAGAAATTCTTTATTGCCCTCAAGAGATAAATAAAGTATAAGAATATTGTACTGAACTGAATTGAATTCTATGGGTAAAACAGACACTGTTGTATTACTTTTGGCAATGTGACACGTGGTTGCCTCGTACATGTCTCGCGCAAAAACAACAAAGGAAAACCCAAAACAAAAACAAACAAACAAAACTAAAGAAAACAAAAACAAAAACAAGTACACAACAAAAACAAATCAAAAACAAAAAAATAACCAAACCAAACCAAAACAAAACCCGATTATCTGCAGTCTTCCCTGGTCTTGACACTGTCAACTTTCTTTAAGGTAACTCATAGTGTCGCAGGTCTGTGACATCGACAACGACAACGACAACGTTACCCACGTGACTTTGATTTCGACCCCGACATTTTGAAATCCGCGTACAAAGTCACTTATGACTGGGAACGACGCACAGCACCAAACACCCACCATGCTGCCAATACCCATCAACAAGCTCGACTTTCTACCGGTCCCCGTGGTGTAGTGGTTAGCACTTCGGACTATGGACCGGAAGACCAGGTCTCTGATATCGCCCACACGCGGTGGAAAAGGACGTTAAACTCCTAAACACCCACTCCACCCCACCCTCGAATCAAGGCCGAGGCAAGCGGGATTTTTCCTACCTAGGTCGGGTCCTACCCAGAGCGGGTGTGCTATGGGCCTAATAGGGAGGCTGTTGCCACACAAGCCGAGACTCATCCACTTCACGAATGCGACTTTCAGTGTGTTTCCCTGGTTATGGCACATCTCATGGTGTAGATGATTACACGGCCGGCACCGCACGTGCCGTAGATCCAGGGCCTGGTGAACGACAAGGAGGCGTTGAATGCGGCCATGCCACGCAGTCTCAAACCACATGGACCTCCATAGCATCATCGTACAATCATCCTAATTCTCATCATCATGTATAATAAAAATTGCTCCAGATTCCGAGCCGTAGGAGAAATACCACTGGAGCAGGCACAGAACTGGGTCAAAACAACAACAACAACAACAACAATCTCTACTTCCCATACTGACCAACTAAGGCAGCTGCAGGGTTGATGAGGATGTGACAATTTCCCTACCAAGCTGTCTTGTAGACTGTCGTTCACTCCTGGAAATTATCCTGAGCAAGCAGCTGACTCTTGAAGTCCGCAGGAGTGCGTGCAGGTGGTTAAGTCAGCCGATGGTTTGTCAGCTTTGTCATCAACGATCTACGTCCTTAAAGTTTTGTTTTTGAGACAGACAGTGACAGACAGACGGACAGACGATGTGGCAGGTAGACTGACAGTGACAGACAGACAGAGAGTGCGACAGACAGACAGACAGACAAACAGGCAGATATTCTCTGAGAGGCATTGCCTCAGAGAGAGAGAGAGAGAGAGAGAGAGAGAGAGAGAGAGAGAGAGAGAGAGAGAGAAACAATGAATCAATGAAACCTTATTTTACAACGGTAGAGGCAGTTGACGTCAAATAGTCAGTTTCCATACCTGCCGTTGCTAAAAACTACTATGAACTAACAAAAAAGGAGAGAGAGAGAGAGATTTCCAAACCAGCTGGGTGCTTGAACTTTTGCATTAACGTTCTTGTTTTAGGAGCTCTTCAGTGAAAAGAGACCGGGAACAGTCTCAGAACAGGGATGAAATAATTATGACGACTGAGATATCCTATTTTTTTCCATACAGCTGCTTTTTATACGTATCCAAGAACTGAATCAGATTCGGAGAACAGATTTCAAGCCATCAAAACGGACACACGAGACTGAGAGGAACAATAGAGGTCGTCAGAGTTTGCATTACCTTCCCTGTTATCGAGCTCTCCAGTAAAAGGAGATCAGTTTTGTGCCAATAGCTGCGAAGGGCGAACAATCACAAATGGCTGCTTCGGGATTTGGCATTTAGGTTTCTACTTGCCTGGGTAAAAGTTCTTTTTGCTTGATCAGGTAAATTAATTGCTGTGTGCTCAAGTGCCCAGCAGACATGATCTCGTACAGATCTCTCTCTCTCTCTCTCTCTCTCTCTCTCTTAATCGTCCCACAATTCATTTTCGCCCATTCCTACATGTATTGACATAGTTGGTATGTTATTCACGCTTGTTAAATGTTCTTTATTGATGTGTGGTTTGTTTTAACTATGGATTCATTGGTCAGTATTTCTGTTTTGCTCCTGTACATGGGACTCTGTGTGTGTGTGTGTGTGTGTGTGTGTGTGTGTGTGTGTGTGTGTGTGTGTGTGTGTGTTGATTTAGAAAGACATTACTATATTAGGTGCTACTAGATTTAGCAACGGCAGCCGGGTGTGAAAATTGGCTATTTTACGCTAATTACCTCTACCGTTGAAAAAGAAAGTTTTCTTGATTCTCTCTCTCTCTCTCTCTCTCTCTCTCTCTCTCTCTCTCTCTCTCAGTTTGTAAATGTAGACAGTGCAGCAGATTTGAAACAAAGAAGGGGGGAGGGGGGCGGAGAGGGGAGGGGTGTGTCAAATGATGATGACTCGATGAAGAATAATTGTTTTCGGAACAGATCCTGCAGGCATGTCATTCATCAGCTGCCACGCTATGCTTGTCACTATTTACTGTGACTACCGTGAAACAATGCAAAGCAATCAATAAGGAAATACACACCAAGAAGTCTGTAAGTCATAAATGACGGGGGGCCTCTCTCTCTCTCTCTCTCTCTCTCTCTCACACACACACACACACACACACACACACACACACGGTTGCTGTCTTGATAGACAGTGCATACACTGTCTAAACTGAGCACACACACACACACACACGCACACACACACACACACACACACGCACACACACACACTGGTCTAACCCCCCCCCCCCACCCCCACTCCACCCCCAACTTTACTGGCCCCAAACCTCGCTATCGGTGTATATTCCATCATAAAAAAAAATCATTTTAACACCTTTAACACCTTTACATGCAGTAAAATACTTTTACTTCGTTCCACAGTAGACATGTTTGCATCGTACAGATATCCATGCATCTATAGATCGGTGTACATTACGCCCGAAAACAGCTGATAACAGCCGTGTAATATGCCTGAAATGTGACAATAACAATGTTGTCACACCCTTCCAACAGCCAATAGCGTGGGTTCACAGTGCGCGCAGGGGCGGGCAAAGAATTGATTATCTTAACAGCGGAGACTGCCGAGGAGAAGAACGGAGACAGTTCGCTGGCTTGTCACAGGCACGTGCGACTCGGCGCTAAACTGAGACGGACGAACGCAGTGCTGGTGTGATCATGTGATGTCCGTGAAAATTAGCAACATATGGTGGAACTGTCAGAAGCATTGCGGAGATGTTTACGATGCTGTGAGGTGGTTTGTGGAAGACTGATGTGCACCGGTTCTGTGTGATCGATTATTGTGTGTTTGCGTCGAAGGGGTGAGGAGAACGGACGAATAAAAGAGTGATTGATCAGGATAGGTTTTGTTATACTGACTGTTGCCTTGATGTGTGTGTGTGTGTGTGTGTGTGTGTGTGTGATAGAGAGAGAGAGAGAGAGAGCACCCATCATCATACAATCAACAATATGCGTGCATACGTGGCAGTGAATGTACTTTTGCGCCTCTCTCTCTCTCTCTCTCTCTCTCTCTCTTGACTCTGACTGTGAAACGAAGGTCTATAGACATCATAGTACTCTCAGCTAACTCAATGAGGCTATATTTGTCTTTAGAGGCAAAGTGCTTGAAGAATTCCAAAACAAACAAAAAAGAATTGGCCCGCACTGAAATGAAAAAAAAAATCGAACATTGTGCGGGTTTTCATTTTCTTTCCGGAACACACGTGTACAGATTTAAACAGGTTTGTCTCACGGAAACGGAGACACAGCGTCTCAGAATGTTATCTCTCTCACACACACACACACACACACACACACACACACACGTGTACAGACACACACACACACACACACACACACACACACACACACAGATCGAGAGACAAATACAGACAGACAGACAGACAGACAGAGGCAGTTAAAGAGGCAGAGACAAAGACAGAAACACATAGACAGAAACAAAGGGACAGCTACAGAGACAGACAAAAACAGACAGACGACTAGAAAGACAGAGACAGTTGTAGACAAAGACAGACAGACAAAGACAAAAAGGGACAACTAGACAGACACAGAGAGAGACTGAGAGACAGACATAGACAGACAACTAGACAGACACAGACAGACAGAAGTAGACATACAGACAGAAACAAAGGGACAGCTGGACAGACACAGTCAGAAACAGACAGCTAGAGAGACAGACGGACAGCTACAGAGACAGAGGCAGATCGACAAAGACAGACAGACAGATAGAAACGACAGCTATACAGACAGAGACAGAGAGCTAGAGAGACCACTAGAGATACAGACACAGACAGATCGAGACAGACAGAGAGAGATAGATAGATAAGACAACCACAAACAAACCAAACCCTGCCTACCTTTATGCATCCCAGTGAACCGGTCCTTCAGCACCGTCAGCTCATAGATCTGGCCGAACTCCTCAAAGATAGGCCGCAGGTCCTTCTCCTCCAGGTTCCGCGGGATCTGGCCCACAAACAGCTTGACGGCGTCGTGATCTTTCATAGGCACAGTGTTGGAGCTCTGCTGCTGTTGCTGGTGATGGTGGGCCGGGTGCTGCTGGGGGGAGTGGGTGTGTGGAGGGGGGATGGTGAGGGGGTGGCGGTGGTGATGGGGCTGGAGCGCCAGGTGATGGTGGTCGAGGACCCCGTTCTGCAGGACGGCAGCCATGGTGGACAGGTGGTGGGTGCGCTTCGTCGTCGCCGTTGTATGCGTGGGGAAGACTGGAGGGGACTTGTGGAGAATTCTGTCGTCGTTGTCGTAGCGGGCACCGGGGATCAGGGTGCTGATTGTTGTCGCCGTTGTTGTGGTTGTTGTTGTAGGTGGTGGTGGTGCGGGTGAGTTGACAGTGTTGATGACGATGTCTATTCTATTTTCTCTCCTGTCGTCGATGCTGTTGTTGTTGTAGCTGCAGCTGCTACTCCTGTTGTTGTTGTTGTTGTTGTTGACACTAGTTGCAGCACAGACTTGCTCTGACAGAACTCGTGGCTAACTGCGAGGGAAAACTTGCCTTCCTGGAAAACAATAAATACACACACACGTTTTTGTACCAGAAGCACAAATCTTCGCGCCTCAGATCAACACACCGGGCGCTCTCTTTGCAGAAAGTCAATGAATCTTAATTTTCACAGGTTCACAATTTTCCCGACACAACACACTCAACCCGTTGCATGCAAGAATACGATATCAGCGTTCGTCAGCAGCAGAATCTGATTGCGATCGTGTCAGGCTGTTTAGGCATCCAGTGGTATACAAGGCCCTGAAATGTTTGTAACAGTGCGTATAAGACTCTTCCACGGAATTTTGGACAGACGAGCTGAAAATAATTATGTCCACAAGACAAGTCTTCGTTGATATGACGACTGAAAACAATGATACACCAACAATTCTCTCACACGAAGCAGAAAGTATCCAAGGACACACCAACACAAATTATTTCAGTTTCACAGAGGCAACATTTAATCTCAGCCGAAGAAGGAGCACGGGCTGTTCTGCCACCAACCGCGGAGTGCGCTCCCTTGCACTGTGCGATCTTTCGTAAAAAGAGAGCAGAGAAATGGAAGAGACTGCAGGCGTCAGAAACAGAGCTGAGCATCAACAGGTGTCGCGCTGAGGAGACTGAGACGATGTCAGATCAGGAACAGTCACTCTAATCAAATTCTCCCGGAGAAAAGACAGTGATCCCGGACAACAAAGAGCTTTTCACTGGCACACAGGTGACAAGCAGAATCGATGCTCAAGAAATTTCTCCGGCGGTGGGGAAATAACAACTGAATGAGTGATCACCAAAACTTGACGACAGAAGCACTGATTAAACCGCGAGAAGCCGCGCAAATCAGACACACAAGATAAAAAAGGGACTCTCCCAGCAAAAAAAAAAGCAAACGAGAAAGAAAATGAAAGGATAAAGACACCAACCTTATCGGCCACTGAAACAAAAAAAATAACGAGAAAACTAAATTTCTAGCGATGCCAGCTCGCTTAGAAAAAAAAGTGCCTGATTCCGGTACTGAGAGAGTCTACTGATCCTGGGTTTTTCTCTCTGCCTGTTCTGAAACCTAGCCTCGGCCCTGCACAGCTGCGGTTGAACCTCCAACTAAATCGATCCGCGAAGCGAGCTCAGGGGGTACCCCGTCTTCAGTTAGTGCTTCTCACAGAGCAAGCTCGCGGCCTATTCCCACATCTACCGGCTAACGGCGAACGTACGCCACGGAAGCCTGGCTTGTTGCATGCTTGCCTCGGCTAGGAAACTTCCAACCTTTCCTTTCTGGCATCTCATTTGCATGGCTAATGATCTTTGAGGGGCGAGGCTCTGAGGGCTGTAAAAGAAGGAAGGCGGATTAAGCAAGCTGTGGTGTTTGCAATCGTTCTGGTGCTAGGTAGGTAGGGTAGGTAGAGACGGGGAAAGCAGTTCGGGTGGTGGAGGTTCTGACAATGGTGCTGCAGACGTCAGAATAGCAGTACAGTCTGTTGGCTTGGGGAGTGGGAGAGGAGGGGGTTGGGGGGGGGGGGTAAAGGAAGAGAGCTCTTCAGTTCCAGGAAATTATTTGTCTCGCAAAACGGCGGTGCCTCCTTCCTCACCTGTTGCCCCCACCCCTAAGCCTCTCTCTCTCTCTCTCTCTCTCTCTCTCTCTCTTCTGCAATCATTTTTGAATCGATCGTAGTGGGGGGGGGGGGGGTTTTGGTTTTTTTTTTTCATTTTGTCTGCTTCTCTGCTTGTCTGCTTTTATATCTTATTTGACTGACTGTAGTGTCGCAACAAGTTGCGAAAGGCCTATTGTGCCTGTAACTTTTACCGTTGCGAAGTAAACGAATTGTCATTGTCATTGTCATTGTCTCTCTCTCTCTCTCTCTCTCTCTCTCTCTCTCTCTCTCTCAATGTTATCGCATAGTCGTTTTTTGTTGTTGTTTCCTTCCTTTTTGTCGTCGAGGGATATATTTACGGTGTGTGTGTGTGTGTGTGTGTGTGTGTGTGTGTGTGTGTGTGTGTGTGTGTGTGTGTGTGTGTGTGTGTCTGTGTCTGTGTGTGTGTCTGTGTGTGTGTGTGTGTGTGTGTGTGTGTGTGTGTCTGTGTGTGTGTGTGTGTGTGTTTTACTTACTTGTAGATTATTTTGCAGCAGTTGTAGCCTAGCAAGGACAAGATGTAAGACAGGTCTGCGCGCGTAATCTTTTATCCTTGTTAAATAAAGTTTCCTTCTTCCGTTCGTTCTGGTGGAAAAGGACGTTAAACTCCCAAACACCCACCCACCCTTCCGTTCGTTCTTTCGTTCGCTCTTTCGTTCGTTCTTTCGTTCTCTCTCTCTCTCTCTCTCTCTCTCCCCCCCCCCCCTACAGGACAGCTTAGTGTTTCTGGATTAGCAGGACAGCGTGTAAGATAGGCAGACCATGCCTACAGGTCTTTATCCTGAAATAAACGTTTCAGTCAGTCAGTCTCTCTGATTGATACCCAGCTAACACTAACACACTCGTTCATCACTAGAAACTATTCTGTTATTCTCGGTTAAATAAACCCACTCACTCAATCTCGCTCACTCACTCACTAACTCACTGACGAAAATATCCTTTCATGCTTGGAGGGGGGGGGGGGGGGACTGTCATTACTTGTCCCCAGAAACCCGATCTACGACCTTACCCAGCGGTCAGTGCTTCCGTGCTTTGTCTGGCGACGTGCCCTGCTGTTCAACCCATACTCTGGTTTCAGTAATTGTTTTCAATTGGCTTTTCAGTGTGGGTTCGGCCGTCACAGGCAGTATATCCAGTGCTAGAAAAAAAAGAGAAAAAAAGTTTTTATTTTGATTCCTGATCAAATGTTGAAAACTAGATAAGTGCAAAGTGATCGTGCAAAGTCAAATGAATCTTCTACCCCCTCCCCCCCCCTACCCTTCCATTCCCCCCCCCCCAAAAAAAAACAACAACAAACAAACAAACAAACAAAGAAACAAAACAAACAAACAACCAAAAACCACCACCACCACCACCACCACCCCACCACCACAACCCCCCCCCCCAAAAAAAAAAACAAAAAAACACACAAACAAACCCCAAAACAAAAACAAAAATCATAAACAAAAATCATAAACAACAAACATAAACAACAAAAACCAACAACAAAAATCCAGCAAACAAGCAAACAACAAACAAACAAACAACAAACAAACAACAAACAAACAAAAATATGGACGGGATATCATTATAGGACAACCCATGTCCGCCACTCTAAGGCCTATTCTTTCCACCCCCCCCCCCCACCCACCCACCCAAACACACACACACACACACACACACACACACACACACACACACACACACACACACACACACACACACACACACACACACACACACACACACACACGTTTTCCAATCTCTGCATACCCACCTTATTCGCCAGAACAGAGAGAGAGAGAGAGAGAGAGAGAGTTAAAAATGTTGCCCTGTCCTCTCTCAACCCTGCCTCCCCAGCCCCCCCCCCCCCCCACCGACGCCCCACCTCTCCTCCCATTTCCCTCCGTCTCTCAGAATAAGTGTGTGATCTTTCGCCACTCAAAGAATGAGTTACTATTTCGAACATGCGCATTCTGGTAGTGCGCTTACCTGAAAAGCTAATGGCAAAAAAAAAAAAAAAAAAGTAAGTTTTCTTTTTGTCTGCGTAACTGCGTATATATACACTGGTGTCTGCTGTTTCCATTCTTAACTTTGTTTACCGTCAGCGGGAAATAGTCCCGTCATTTCCAGTCGGAGAAAATGAGGTGGGTGGGAGAGAACCATAAGAACACCAAGCCAAAACAACGCATGAAAGAGTTACGCAAAGATATTTCTCTAGCAGCTCTACATTTCTGGCTTTTTGGAGAAATGCGACAAAAAGGAGAGAAGCGATGCCGGTGTTGCTGTAATGATGGTGGTGGGGGGAAAAAAAAAACTACCACTCAATGACTCATTCGGTCTGTTACTATTTTCGGGTGTTGAAGTGTCTCTTGAGTTATTGTTTGGTTGTGCTGTGTGTGTGTGTGTGTGTGTGTGTGTGTGTGTGTGTGTGTGTGTGTGTGTGTGTGTGTGTGTGTGTGTGTGTGTGTGTGTGTGTGTGTGTGTGAGAGAGAGAGAGAGAGAGAGAGAGAGAGAGAGAGTGTGTGTGTGTTATGCAGTTATTGTTGAATGCATATTTACCTTTGGATTGATTCAGTGAACTAAATTACTCACTGCAAAACTGTACCCAAATTACCTGAACAAAATATGAAAAATAGACAAATTGATGAAACACCCAACACCCACCTACCTCTCTACCTACCTCTCTACCTACCTACCTACCTAACTAACTAACTAACTAACTAACTAACTAACTAACTAACTACCTACCTAACTAACTAACTAACTAACTAACTAACTAACTAACTAACTAACTAACTAACAAACTATACACAAAGATAGGAGAAACAAAATAGATAAATCAATAAAACAACAGCACATAAACAATAATATAATTTTTTTTGAAAACCTATGAAAATATGAATGAATTCTTGTATGCCATAATTTTGCAGTTCTGCAATTACCGGGAGTTGAGTAGGCGAGGAGCGTGGAGGAGGAAGGGGGGGGGGGGGTATAGGGAAGGGAAATGCACGTAAGTTGGTCGAGTGGGGGTGGGGGTGGGGGTGTTAGAAGTGTGATTAAACGCTAGCTTTGTTAATTAGCCTGCAAGGCAGGGCAAGCCGGCGAACCGTGTGTCTGAGAGGTAAAAATAGGCAATCACTCATCAATTAGCACTTACCTCAGGCCTTGACACGTGCAGAAAAGTACAAGCTGGAGAAGAAGAGGTAAAAAGACAAAGAAAAAAAAAAACTGAAGAAGCGCAGGAAGGAGCATGTGGAAATGTGTGCTGGCGATGTACTGGGTTTAAAATAGGGTGGAAAATCTCTCTCTCTCTCTCTCTCTCTCTCTCTCTCTCTCTCTCTCTCTCTCTCTCTCTCCACTGTCTCCCGCTGTGTGTGTGCTATTGTGTGTGTGTGTGTGTGTGTGTGTGTGTGTGTGTGTGTGTGTGTGTGTGTGTGTGTGTGTGTGTGTGTGTCTGTGTCTGTGTGTGTCTATGTCTCTGTTTCAAAAAACAAAACGAACAAAAAAAAAAAAGGATCATTATTTGAAACAGCAACGTCAGCACTGAGTTTAAAAACTGAATGTGTCCTTTGTTAAGTTGTTTCTCCACAGAGAAACAACTTTGTAGGATGGGGCAGATTTCGCTGCGCGCAGTGAGTTTCAGTGATACAAAACAAGACTGTGACGTTTCTCCACACAATACTACTTTCACGCACACAAAATCTGCGTCATAGACACCTTACGTAACACTATGCTGCTGCGTTCTTTTTGGCGGGAGTTATGAGACGCGCATATGTGTGTGTGTGTGTGTGTGTGTGTGTGTGTGTGTGTGTGTGTGTGTGTGTGTGTGTGTGTGTGTGTGTGTGTGTGTGTGTGTGTGTACGGGTGAAACCATGATTATCTCCTAAACCACCTCATTGGGGGGCTTTTCACTTTGACATGAAATGGGCAGTCACATTCTCCAGAGATACCGTCCACGATTTTTCTCTTGCCGCACTTATAGAAGAGTTATCGCCCATTTAAAGAAATCGGTCATGGTACGTATTTTGGCGAAAACGTTGTTCAAATGCATTCATTTTCTAGAATTTGGAAGTTCATCCAATTATACTGAATGGGTTTGTAGGACAGCTCTGTAGCTCTGACAGATTTTGTGGGGAAAAAATACTTCTGAGATAGGGGTGGTTTGCATATAAGGCCGACTGTCTATGAAACGACTCCTTTAAATTACTCATCGTCCCGGCGTTGTTGTCAAGTGTGACAACCGCACATTTGACAGGAATTACTGCACTGTTATATCTTGAATATTAAGAATAACTGATTTTAGCTAAACATATTTTTTTTTCAAGTTTCTGCGAGAAACACCGATCCAAAGAGTTTAAACTTTGGGCTTTTGTAAATACATTCCAAGGTATTCAAGTCCACGTTTCACCAGCCCTCTAGATTTTGCAAACAGAAGGGTTTTAAGATTTTTCGTGAAAGTTTCAAGCGAGGGTGACTGACGGAGAGAATGAGGGAGGGAATTCCAGGCTGAAGGACCAGCGTAGGAGAATGCTTGAGTGCCCACGGTAGAAAAGTCTAGTGCGGTGAATTCTGACGATAACTTGAGAGTGTCGGCTGAAGACCACAGTAATAATGGGAATCTGTTACGCATCAGTACATTGTGCTCTCCTTTGGTAGTGTCATGACTTGAGTTGGATGTCTGGTAATCAGCATGTCATCGCCATGGAAACTAGAGACTTCCAGACAGAATTCCGTGAATCATTTCCTGCCGACTCAGACCTGGAAGGAAATGATGACTGACACATTTCTCACATCACAGGGTGATCACGTCACAGTGTGATCACGTCACAGTGTGATCACGTCATAGGATGATTACGTCACGCGAACACAGAACTTGACAAACAACAGGGTAAAGAGAGAAGGGATGTCCGGACAACGTTTGTAAACGCAAGAACTGAACAATAATGTATCTGTCTTTCCCGCACACACGCGCACACACACGTACACGTACACGTACACGTACACACGCACACGCACACGCACGCGCTCACGCACGCACGCACGCACGCACGCAAGCACACACACACACACACACACACACACACACACACACACACACACACACACACACACACACACACACACACATCAGTACGTTACTAACTCGAGCAAGGCACGCCAACATTATTTTATTTTATGAAATGAAATGAACAAACGTGGCTAAACTGATAAAAAAATCTCTTCTTGGGTAAAGTAGAGTGAAGTTGACGCGAGTAACATCCTCTTCCTTACCCCCTCCCCCCCCCCCCACCACCACCACGGCTCCCCCACAACCACCATCACCTGCGCCCCCCCACCCCCCTCCCCTCAGTATTCATTTTCACTCATCACCACTACCACCTTTTCGATATGAACCCCGGACAACTTGCCCTGCTAGTAAACTACACTTTATTTGAGAGAGAGAGAGAGAGAGAGAGAGAGAGATGATGATGATGATGATGATGATGATGATGATGATGATGATGATGATGATGCTTGCTTCATTTTTATTTCCGTCTCAAAGAAAATCAAGGAATCTTCATAGAGACACTTTTTTAAAAGGACATGTGCATATCAACAAATGACAATACATGTACATAAAATAAATTATAAGGATGATGATGATGATGATGATGATGATGATGATGAAACTGTATTTATCAACGGTAACAGTTTTGACAGAAATGAGAGAGAGAGAGAGAGAGATAGAGAGAGAATCAAGAAAACTTTATTTTTCAACGGTAGAGGTAGTTAACGTGAAACAGTCAATTTTCATACCTGCCGTTGCTATTTCTAGTAATATCTATCTAAACAGAATAATACACACACACATGTAATGCAACAGGAAAAAGCAAAATAGCAATAAAACCATAGGAAATGAAACTACACTCTAATAAGACAGGAACAATAATTTTAAGAGAGAGATGATGATGATGAAACGTTTTTTATTCAGGATAGAGCATTTAGGCATTGCTGCCTATCTTACATGCTGTCCTGTTATTCTACATTAAAGGGTATTGAGAAAAAAATCAAAACAAACAAACAAACAAACAATAAAAATGTTTAAAAAAAGAAAAGTATAAACTATCTAGGGGAAATACAGGAGAGAAAAATACACACGATAAACAAATCAAAACATACGTGGCATGTGCTGATGATACTGGCTGTATGCCAAGTAAGAAATTTACAGTCGTCTCTAATATTGCAAAACATGTATGTAACACATTTCTATATACATCGTCAGATAAGCGAGAGAGAGAGAGAGAGAGAGAGTAATAAAGTCAAGATCTTCAATCAGATCCCAGAAAAGCCTTTGTTTAGCTTCAACCCTTTGTTACGGCAGAAGTCAAGGCAACCATCCACTGGCAACATGGAAACTGACTGGACCCCGCTTCAGTTTAATCAGGAGCGGTCAATTCTATCTCCCTTATCTGTCACCATTATCAGTGGCCAGCCGCCGGTCACGTGGTCCGTCCAAGATGGCGGCGAGTCGACCAGCGGAAAATTACTTAGCGTTGAGCAGTCAGCGCCATTATCGCTAATACTGTGGCCCACGAAAGGCAGGTTATCTAACTCCTGTGGCCAGGCGAGTAATTCTTTTGTGTCGGAGGAACAGAAGGTGCTTTCGACTAATGGTGGATGTCGGCAAGGCAGGAACACCAGATGCACTTTATCGGTAACTGAAAACTCAAAGTCAAATCAATGTCTTTTTATTTTTCCTACCTCACCTGGGGCACTGAAAGTGAAACAAGATGGCCACCAGCCCAATATGTTGTTTCCATTTAATTACCTGCTGTCGTCACAGTCGTTCTGTTGTAATGCCATGTATCCGGGAGGACTCTCTCTCTCTCTCTCTAATTGAAACAACTGACCGGGCTTGTCAGACCAATCTTGTTTTTGGAAGAGACATGTGAAGTTGTTTTTTTTGAAATCTATGACGTTTCTTCTCACTGGGATGACGCATAATACATTTGACGTAATCACTTTGATACAATTCTTGCAATGAAAGCAGCCCCATGATAATTGAAGTGTTGCTACTGCGTGTAAAGATCGAATTAATACCGGCTCAGTATGTTTAACAGACAAGTCAGGGATTATTAAAAGACTCGTCCGAAAGCCCGCAGACTAGTGAAAATACCGTCGGACTAGTTAAATTGTTTTACCACTGGCCCGCCGGACTAGTTGAGATTACGAGGCAAAGCTTGCTCTATTTTCACAGAGCTGAATGCACAAGGCACTGTCAGCGAGCCTCTCTCTTTCTATCGGAAAAAAATTTCCCAGTAGTACGCTTTCCGCGAACGGTGCAAATCTCCCCTCGCTACGGTCCTGGTAAGACAGCGAATTAATTTTGTGTGCACGCGTGACCGCGGACAAAGACAGGGCAATTAGGCCTAGCGCATCGCCCCCGAAGCTCCACTGCAGCTCTGCGGGTAGTTATCACCTCATCCGCCAGTTACGACGTCCTTTACACCTGTCAAATCACTGACCATTGTTTTCCACAAGACGTAGGTCGGTGCGTGTGAACGTGTTTCTTTGTGTGCCGGTGTGTGTGAGCGAATTAAGGCGGATATTAATTTTGATAGGTATCGCGTGGTACTAATCCGGCCCCCTTGTTTTCGTGTTTTTCGTGATGACACAATTCAATGAATCACTGAATCAATGAACATAGATTCCATCTTTTTTCCGCGCCTGTCTGTGTGTGCGTGTGCGTGTTGGGGAGAGAGGTGGTGTGTGTGTGTGTGTGTGTGTGTGTGTGTGTGTGTGTGTGTGTGTTAATCTGCAGCCACACTTTAGACGTTGTTTTGTCTAAAAACTGTAAACGCTCTCTCTCTCTCTCTCTTACACTTATGTGCTGTTCTGTCACTGTATTACACTGCTCAGAGTCTGTGGCAAAAACAAAACTTCAAATAGAGAAATTCGGAAAACAATGGCGAGACATAATCAAGTAACGCCAGCATTAGGCCTACGTCAGTCAAATATGACGTCGGCAAAATGAGGCTTATACTGCGCGAATGTTCTAGATCTGACCTGTTCAGTATGTAAGCAGCCCTGAGTTCTTCTTCTTTCAAGAATTTGTTCTCCGCGCATCTTCTGTTAGTAAAGTATTGGAGTTGTATTCTGTTGTATCCCGTGTCTTCTCTGCGAGTGCACGAAGATGGCGACATAGCAGAAGTAAAATACAACACCACGTCTCCAAACAGAGGAATTCGGAAAGAAAGTGGCGAGACACCCCCAAGAAAAAACAGCATCACGTCAATCAAACATGACGCACTATCTTTACGTCAGTGCGCGTGCGTCTCTTCTTCGATGTTTGTGAGGCGTGTGGCTTGTAGAGGAAATGTGCTGTGAGTACAAATTTTCGAGTCAACTGACGATAACGGCTGCAGTGAATTTTTCTAATTTTTTTGTATATTTTTTATGGCACCCCAGGCTCATTATCTATGTATAGTAGGAGCGATTTTGAGATCTAAAGTGTGTTCACCAGCACTTTCATCAGGTACGGCTTACGCCAAAAGTATAAAAGCGACAACCTCCAAAATTCACTTAGTTGAGAGTCCGTATTCATGCTATCTATGTCCAAAAAATGGAGTGGTTTACGTAAATATTACGCCTTTAAACGCCAGAAAGCCACTTTTTCTGAAAAGGGCGATAACTCGCAAATCATGTGTGCAATCGTACCTGGATCGGGCCTTCTATTCAACAATCTTGATTCATTTAGAAACCCCAAATTTGAAATCGATCGGTTCAGTATTTTCGGAGAAATAGGCATCTGAACTGGGTTCACATGCAATGTCAACTCAGGCTCGGTTTACATGAAAACTATAAGAGCGACCATTTTCTAGTAGTGACTCTGTTCAGAGTCCGTATTCAAGCTATCTACTGCCAAAAAATTGAGTGATTTAAATAAATATTACGCCTGTCCACGAAAGACAACCAACTTGTCTCAAAAGGGCGATAACTCCCAAATCACTTAAGCAATCATCACACGCTTGAATCGTCTAATGTAACATTTTGATATATTTGGATACCCCAAATTTGAAGCCATTCGGTTAAGTATTTTCGAAGAAACGGGCCCGGACACAATTCACACACACACACACACACACACACACACACATCCACACAGACGGCACTCAGTGAGGAGGAGAAGTGCGTTCGGCGCCCTATACATGCCAGCATCGATGACGTACGTTTTCTTACGTCATTGTCAGAGTTACACTTGCATAATCGTCTCTGCGGGAGATCGGCAGTGACGTGCGTTTGTACCACAGATGCTTGCCCATGAACGTGGAAAATTTAGCCCGTCCTATGATGTTGTTTCCATTACTATGGAAACAACATAAAAACCAAGAAGGAATGGCCCCATTCCATAAGTCAAGACTGACGTATCCGCGGCGTGGTCGCATGATGAGCCGGGTTACACAGGAAGTGGGGGCAGTTTTTCGGCACGGTTATGTCGCTGTTTCTGGACACTGTGTGAACTCTGCAACTGTGACAGAGCTGATTGTGCTTGCACGTTCGACTCAGTAAAATTTTTTCACACTTCGCAAAGCTTTTTGTTGGGAGCTTAAATCTTGGAAACGCCAGTCTTGCTTAATTTTCGCATACAGGGCCAAAACCGGAAAGGAGTCAAAAAGACGGGATACTCGTCTGCGGTACGAAATGTGGTATGTCGGAGAAATCTAAAGCCTGAGACCTCTTGCCTAAGGCGAGAACTAGCGAGAACTAGCGAGATATTGCAAGAATACGCGAGTGTGCGCGTTGCGTACCATTTCTTGCTCGCTAGTCTTCGCGAGAAGACGCGAGCACACCGAATCGTGGATTGCGCGCTAGTTTCAAGATGGCCGAATGTCAATTCGTGATTCTCGGATTGTTATTTAGGACTTTTTTTTGCCATTCATTTGTTGATAACAATACAAATACATGAACAACCAAGGTTAAACTGATAGCCATTAATGGCTCCTGTATCTTCCCCGGCATTGTGGTGCTGTTACTATTAGGGTCCAGATGTAGAAATAATTTACATAATTACATTTTTTTTAATTTTAAAGTGGAGAGGGGAGACATCGTCCTCTTCGCTGAGCTCCAATAGTAATATTTTCTTCAGCAGCTCTCGTCTCTCGCATGTGGAAGCCATTTTGAATTTCTCGCCAGCCAATTGGCCGTTGCATAGTCGCTCTCGCCAGTCTCGCCTCACTCGCGAGCGAGAATGTTAGGCAACACGCCCCTGCTCTTAACTGGGCACAGCGCGGGAAACACACATGTGCACATCACAGTCGTTGCGCTCGGTGTGTCTACTAACTACAAAACTGAACACAGCTGTGCTCGGTGACAAACCGATTGAAGATGCACTGTCCGCCATGTTTGAGCGCCGAGTGACGTAGTGCAGCCAATCAGAATCTGTTGTGGAAACCACAGTCACAGTTGTGGCTATTTGAAATCCAGGTTGCTGTGATGACGCCACAGCGGCGGCAACCTCCAAAATCACAACTGTGCCACAACTGTGGACAGCACTCTGGCGTTCCGCAGTGCCCAGTTAAGAGCCGGCTTAACATGTCTGCCTACATATATAATAGTTTGCACATTTTGGGGGCACTGGATTTCTCTGAATGTTTCTTTAAATGAATTGGGAGGCACTTGGCGACACAACGAACAGATTTTTGAGCGGTAGAAGACTCCAGGGTTATGTCCCTTCCCCTTAAACTTATAGTCCACCCTTAATTGTCTACACCCTCATGTATTTGGAATTTCAATGCTTGGGTCGTGAGTTCGAATCCCGGCTTGAGCCAAATAATGGTGCTGGCCTTTTTCTCGGTCCCAAGTCTTTGACGTCACCCACACGTGGCGGAAAAGGACGTTAAACTCCAAAATACCCACACACTCACCCTGCACCCTCATTAACCTACCTATAATAATAATAATAATAATGCGTATTGTATAGGCGAAAGTGGTGCGAAGGGCCAGCTCAGCTATTTAAATTTCGGAATTTAGAATTGCATTTATTTTTCAAATATGGTGGGCTGAACATTTCCAAAGCAGAGGGGGAGGAAGCCGGAGTACCCGGAGAGAACCCCCGACGATCGACCCGAAGAACGGTGCCACGTACGAGAAGGAAAAAGTCTGTGTCCCGAGTGGGACTCGAACCTCTGACCTCTCGATTGGTGACAAGACTCTTAACCACTAGACCACCGACCGCCCCTATACATTTGTTGTGACTCATAGGAATCGATAACAAAGATGTTCCCTCCAGTGAAAAAGTCTTTATCATTCTAAGACATAGAATCTAGTCGCTCTTGATACAAATCATGCTGGTCGGTACTTTGGTAGCATGCAGTCTCTATTGATGAATGTTTCTTGACGAGCCTGAGGGAGTGGTTCCTTAATTTGGTTCCTTTGTTTCTTGTGGGTGCGTAGGGGAGGGGCTGATGTTGATTTGTGTTCTGCTACAGAGGTTGTTTATTGTCTTTTCTAAAGCTGGTGTCTCTCTCTCTCTCTGATTAAGATTGCCCGCATGCATCCAGTCCCATGTGTTTGGGCGTGGTGGTAGTAGGGCCTTGAACAATGGGGGTCGATAAAAGGTGAGGTAGGCTTTGATTTTTCCTGTCTGTCTGGCTGGATGGCCCTCTCTCTCTCTCTCTCTAGCAAGGACAAGAAAACAGCTCCCTATACCTACTCTTTCATCCTTGATGGAAAAGTGTCAGTCTGTGTGTGTGTGTGTGTGTGTGTGTGTGTGTGTGTGTGTGTGTGTGTGTGTGTGTGTGTGTGAAGGGTAAGTGTTATGTGTTACACATACACCATGTTTTGACACCAGTTACTGCCCCTCCCCCCAAAAAACAAACAAACAAACAAACGAACAAAAAACAAACAAAAGCAACAAAGCAAAACAAAAACAAAACAAAAACAAAACACAAAACAAAAACAAAAAACAAGCGAGCAAACAAAGGAAAAACAAAAACAAAACAAAAACACTCTTAGCTGTGCTCACTTTCTTCACTGCCACCCATCTTAAACAAAACAGCCAAGTCACTCCAAACCAACCTTCGTCCGCAGTTTATCAATACTCAGCTTACCAACTCGACCACACACAAATAAATTTATGAACCGTCTTCTTGTAAATGCACCCCGTTTTACAGGATAACGCCCATCAGTTAACAGAAGTTAACACACATGCTTGTCTCATTTCTTCAACCTCTGGTATTTTCAAGTCAAGTCCGCCCGGTTGTTCATGATATGAGAGAGCTGTTTCTGACATGGCCTTTTAGGAAATTCCTCTCTCTGACATATTAGGTTTGAAGTCGATCCTGTCACGTTTCAGCAGTTTCTCCTCAGCGAACATTTTCTGCTGGTATACATTCGACATTTCCTACCGATCCAGTCTGCCAGCTACGTCACTTTGGGGCTTTTTTGGTTGTCGTCGCGCTTTTGGTTCTTTTTCGCTATGGCGTTTCATTCTGAGGCCACTGTCTCTCAGACGTGGTTTACATCATGTGGGGTAAAAAGAGGAAGTAAGGCTGAGTTTGGTTTCTACTGTCTAAACAGCTTAAAAGGGAGATCTCTCTCTCTCTCTCTCTCTCTCGGGGAGCCGGAATAGCCGAATGGTAGAGCGTTGGACTCTCAACTTAACTGCTTGGGGCGTGAGTTCGAATCTCAGCTGGGGCCGAATACCTGTTCTGGGCCCGTATGTAAAACTCGAGGTTAATCTAACCCGCAGCTACGGGCCTAACCCAGGCTAGGACAAAAGATGTAAGACAGGTCTGCGTAAGAAACCCCACAACAAAATTAAATAAAAAAGGAAGCGAAGAAAGAAGACAAAATCTTTCTATAACGGCATAGGCACCTTGCTGGAATGGACCCGCTTGCTGATTTAAAAAAAAAAAAATGATAATAATAATAATTATAAAAAAAAAACCAGAAAAAGCTAGTTTAGTTTGAGGTTAGACTCTAACCCGGGGCTAAACTCCCTAACCCCGACTTTTGCATGCGGGCCCAGGCCTTTTTCTCGTTGCCTCCGTCTTTGATGTCACCCTTACGTGGTGGAAAAGGACGTTAAACTCATAAACAACCACCATCCCACCTTCTCTCTCTCTCTCTCTCTCTCTCTCTCTCTCTCTCTGTGGAAAAGGACGTTAAACTCCCAAACATCCACTCTCTCTCTCTCTCTCTCTCTCTCTCCTCAAGACAAGTCAAGGACGTTAAGCTCTCAACCCCGCCCCCCCCCCCTCTCTCTCTCTCTCTCTCTCTCCCTGTGGAAAAGGACGTTAAACTCCCAAACATCCACTCTCTCTCTCTCTCTCTCTCTCTCTCTCTCTCTCTCTCTCTCTCTCTCTCTCCTCAAGACAAGTCAAGGACAAGATGTAAGACAGGTCTGCGTACCAAATCTTTTATCCTTGTAAAATATAGTTTCGTACGTTCTCTCTCTCTCTCTCTCTCTCTCTCTCTCTAGTTCCACACACACACTCCTTTATCGCATTGTATCACCATGTACTACCAGGCTTCTCCAACACGCGCGTGATAAATTTTGTCGCCCAATCGATCCACGACCAGAAATCGACACAAGGTCACGTGACTTAGCAAGCAGTCGCGGGGAGACGATGTGCACGGAGCAGATGTTTGCCTCTGATTATTTCCGGCGCTTCGCGCATGCGTAATAACTGGCGCGTTTGGCCAATCATTTACTGTCACGTTGTGTGGTGATTAAACTGACGCCACGCGCCTAGGTTTTGAGGTTTGAGACACGGGTCTTTGTGTGTGTGTGTGTGTGTGTGTGTGTGTGTGTGTGTGTGTGCGTGTGTGTGTGTGTGTGTGTGTGTGTGTGTGTGTGTGTGTGTGTGTGTGTGTGTGCGCGCGCGCTATGAAACATTTTGACCAGAAATTGATTCAACAATTAAATGTTTTGATAGTGCGTGCGTGCTTGTGTGTGCCACGGTGTGTGTGTGTGTGTGTGTGTGTGTGTGTGTGTGTGTGTGTGTGTGTGTGTGTGTGTGTGTGTGTGTGTGCATGCATAGGAAAGCAAGGGGGGAGAGAGAGAGAGAGAGAGAGACACACACACACACACACACACACACACACACACACACACACACTCACACACACACACACACACACACACACACACACACACACACACACACACACACACACACATGATGACGAAACGTTTTTATTCAGGATAGAGCATTTATGCATTGCTGCCTGTCCTACATGCTGTCCTGCTATTCTACATTAAGGGGTATTGAAAAAAAGACATCAAAACAAGGGGGGGGGGGGGTAAGGAAAAAAGAGAGAAAGAGAGAGAGAGATCGTCTCTCTCCTTGCATGATTTTAATTTCCTGACCGATTTAACCATTTTCTCATACTATATATCTATATATTCAACCTGTGTAAGTCGTCCTTTCTCTTCTGTATGCCAACATTTTGCCCAGACGGTTTAGTCTTTCTCTCAACTTCTGACGTTTCTTCTCTGGCCTCTTTTCTTGTATAACTCCTAAAAACCAGTGCAATTTTACTCGAAATCTTTAGATCACTAGGAGCCTCTTCAAGCCACTCTTAATAATAATAATAATAATAATAATAATCGCATTAATATAGGCGCTTTATCCCAAATATTTTGGCTCAAAGCGACGCGAGCTAAACCCAACACGCACGCTCACGTAAATCACACGCATTCTCTCACACACAGGACATAAACGTATTACAATCACGTGGTGCGAAGGGTCAGCTCAGCTATTTAAATTTCGGAATTTAGATATGCATTTATTTTTCAAACTTGGTGGGCTGAACATTTCCAAAGCAGAGGGGGAGGAAGCCGGAGTACCCGGAGAGAACCCCCGACGATCGGCCCGAATGAACGGTGCCACATACGAGAAGGAAAAATTCTTTGCCCCGAGTGGGGCTCGAACTCCTGACCTCTCGCATTGGTGACAAGTCTCTTAACCACTAGACCACTGACCGCCCCAATCTTATCTTATCCAATCTGCATCTGTCACGGGCCTAGTGGGGAAGTCCCACGCCTTGCTTAACAGTGGCTTCTACTGGTGTGCAGTGGCTGGTTCTTTTCAACCAGTTTTATCATATAGCGGGCAGGTCGTGGTCGCGCTCAAGCTCTTAAGTGATGGTTTTAATATGGTATGGTATGGTATGGTATGGTATGGTAGACTTCTCCTCGGCGCACGTATCCATCTCTAATGAGATGCTCTAGGCGCCGCAAGGCTGGAGGACGAAGCAGGGAAAGCCTGCTGCCGCTAGGCGCTACTTTGTGTGCAAACCTCCACCCTGCTATTCACTCTGGTGCGTGCGACAGTATTTCTGTTTTACCACGCCACCGGCCACAGCCTACTCTTCTTCGAAAGATGAACGTGGGATTTTTAGCGTGCACACTTGATATTTGTGCGTGCGTGTGTACACGAAGGCGAGACAGGCACCGCAAACGAGTCTGCACATGGATTTGACTCGAAATGGTATGAAAAAAATCCAACCATATTCCTGCCCACCGGGGACTCGAACCAGGCAGCTCAGGATCCGAAGTCGGATGCCTTAACCAATAGACCAAATCCCCTGTCAATAGCTTATGTGCGCTATCGACCGATTTACCTTATTCTCCCTTTTTAAACAGACGCTTTCTAGATTGTTGTTGTTGTTGTTGTTGTTGTTAAGAGGTACGGATCGTGTAGAACTGTTCAAAGCGGAAATGGCAGCCGGGATAGCCCCAACAGCTACGTATGTTTCAAACTTGTTTGTTGGTTTGTTTGTTGTTGCTACTTTATTGTCTCTTTCGGGAAATTCGGGCTGCTTTCCCCGAGAAAAGCGCGTCGCCGCGGTGCAGCGCCACCCAGTACATATCCTCTATATTTTTTACAATTTTGCTGGGGGGAGGAAAGCCGGATAACCCGGAGAGAAACCCCCGATGAGCAGCCCGGCAGCCAGGAAAAAAATGGTATCACATATCACAAACTCGACCTGGGCTCGAACCCACGCTTCATCGCCGTAACAGCGGTGACGGCCGTTCAGTAGCGCAGCGGCTAAGTCCGACGCGCTACCTATTAGACCACCTGTCACCTTTTGGATACAGTGTGGCTTTCTCAAACCAGAAAGAGCCCATATTTTAGACCATACATTCTATCCCCAGGAAGATACACCTGATGCCACTAATTCTAATTCTTTCAAAATTGGCACTTTTCTTTCTGGAAGTTACTCGAATTCCCTCCTTGTTTTAGAAACAGCCGGATCACGTATCGAAACCTCTTTCTCTCAAGTATGAAATTTCAGGGGAATCAAATTTCCGAGCCCATGATAATGGTGATTGCATTAAAGGGGCTGACGCTGCCATTTTCGTTGTGAGATGTTTTCCTGGTGGCTATCATCACATCACTTAGACACCTGGACAGTGACAGCGTTTGTAATGCTGGCACCGAGCCAACGGAAGCGTACTCGATGACGCCGCGACCACACTGAACACTCCAGGGCCCGTATGTAATAGTCGAGGTTAGGGCTTTTAGCCCCGGGTTAGAGTCTAACCTCGAACTAAACTAGCTCTAGGATTAAATTTTCTGTTGTTTTTCGTTTTAAATCAGGAAGCGGGCCCATTCCAGCAAGGTGCCTGAGCTAGAAGAAATAATTTTTTTGTCTTCCTTTGTTCGCTTCCTTTTTTATTTATTTATGTTAGGCCCGTAACCGTGGGTTAAATTAACCTCGACTTTTACACACGGGCCCAGTAGTGTAACGGCAGTCGTAGAATTTGAATGTTCGACCGCTCGCGCAAAGTGTAAACAACATTGTATCGCATTAAGAGCTGTACTAATCATCAAGGTTTGAGTATTTCGAGCGTTCAGGCGCACTCTTATGCGAAACTGTTTCCAAAACATAAGTTGGGTTAGCAAATATGGAATAAGCTCGTTTGAGAACTACAACACTTGCCCCCTTTTTCCTTGTCTGATGCCGGAGAAGATACAAGATTAGCTTTTGTACCCAAAAGATCTGTGACGTTGTTCAGAAAAAAAAAAATTGTTGATCGAATTCCCATTTTGACGCTAGTGAAAAAGCTGTTACTGGAAATGTAATATTGTGTGGTATGTGTTATACGTATTCATTTTTTGGAAAGGGTAGAGTTTCCGTGAAGTGGACCTTTTTTTTCTCTTTTTGCCAGATGGGGACCTTTTTTTTTTTTTTTTTTTTACTTCTTTCGTTGATATGTTTCGCTGTTTTTGTGCCAAGATTCACGGGTGGATTTCAAGGAGTGTGACACTGTAGCTGTTCTGTTCTGTTCTGTGCTGTGCTGTGCTGTGCTGTTCTATGTTGTGCTGTGCTGTCCTGTCCTGTGCTGTGCTGTGCTGTCCTGTGCTGTCCTGTACTGTACTGTGCTGTGCTGTTCTGTTCTATGTTGTGCTGTGCTGTTCTGTGCTGTGCTGTGCTGTGCTGTTCTGTTCTATGTTGTGCTGTGCTGTGCTGTTCTGTTCTATGTTGTGCTGTGCTGTGCTGTTCTGTGCTGTGCTGTGCTGTGCTGTGCTGTGCTGTGCTGCGCTGTGCTGTGCTGCGCTGTTCTGTTCTGTGCTGTGCTGTGCTGTGCTGTGCTGTGTTGTGCTGCGCTGTGCTGTGCTGTGCTGTGCTGTGCTGCGCTGTGCTGTGCTGTGCTGTGCTGTGCTGTGCTGTGCTGTGCTGTGCTGCTCTGATTCGCTCCGTTCTTTTTGTACCCGCTTTTCTGTTCTTTCTGAAACGTAAGACGCACCAAAGGCCTGAATATCACGCCAAAACTTGAATGGCTGACTAACAAACCCACTGACGGTAGTACAGACTGACTGACGCACTGACCGACTGAAGGACAAACCATCACACTGACCACCGGACCGGCGAACAGACGGGCATGCAGGCATATCATAAAAGCACGGTAAGCAATCCATGAACGCAAGCCACCGCGGCCATGTCATTACTCTCCCCGACAAAGGATAATGATGACTTTCAGAGTGCTCTCCCAGATCTGTCTGGCAGCAAGCAGCAAAAGCGGATTTGTGTGACACTCGCAAACAGGGGATTAGCACGCCAGCGCCTCCTGGTGTTTGGCTATTGAGCAGTAAATTAACAATGCAGAGCACAGATAAAAAGCCTGGGGTTTCGCTCGGCTTAGCGGGCTGTAGTGGTCGTGGTTATGTGGTCGTGGTTGTGGAGGAGTGTGAGTGTAAAAGGATTGGGGGGCGGGAGGAGGGGGAGGAGAGGGGGAGGGGGTGGGCGGGGCAAATTGGGGGGTCGGGTTGGATGGGGGAAGGGGGGGGGAGATGGGTTGGAAGGGCGTTATGGGGAGGGGGGTGTTTTATACATGGCAGAGGAAGCTGCGAGAGAGAGAGAGAGAGAGAGAGACAGACAGACAGACAGACAGACAAGGACAATGACATTGCCAATTTATTTTTCGAGGTTGAAAGAATAGGTATAGCGTCCCTCAGAGAAAGATTGATGGAGAGAGAGAAATGAAATGAAATTGTCCAAGTCTAATACAAGTACAAAGATCTATCTTCTATCTGGTCTTTGCTAAATTAGGAAAACTACACTAAGAGAGACAGAGGGGAAGAGGGTGGGGGGGGGGGGTGTGAGGAACACAAAATGTTTCATACTTTCTATAGGGCTTCAGGCAAAATAGTTTTGTTCAAATACTATTTTTCAGTCTTTTTAAACACCAGGTGTGTGTGTGTGTGTGTGTGTGTGTGTGTGTGTGCGTGTGTGCGTGTGCGTGTGCGTGTGCGTGTGCGTGTGTGCGTGTGCGTGTGTGCATGGGGAGATGAGGCGTCTATTTATTCAACTTGAAGTACATTGGGTTCACACAAATTTCTCACTCATTCATTGTCTCTTCAACACTGTCCGCAAAGTGCAATAGCACATCACGATTCGCGATGTCATCGAACTCCCGATATTGTACGTTATACCACTGCAAAGCACCAATCGCCTTTCAGCTTTGTCATATACCACGGAGTGCATGTTGTTTTACGCGTCCATGATTTGCACAAACCAGATCACAAACCGGTCACGAATGCATTGTCTCGTTCAGCGACATAGCTTTGGGTCGATGGCAAATGCAGATACTTCTAAAATGTCATCAGATAGAAACAGAGCGGATGGGGGGGGGGGGGGGGGGGGGGGGAGGGGGGGGGGGGGGGGCAGCAGGAATAGCTTTAGACGAAGCGGAGCTCGGCAAATAGATTTCTTTCTCTCACTTTACAAACATGCCTTCCAGTCATTTGCGATGGAGAGAGAGAGCTGGAAGCTGCAACGGTCATCGTCGTGCAGCATTGACGACAAGGTAATGACGCGAGTGACCTGGTATGCGATTTGTATCTTGTTGCAGAAACTGTTGTGTAACCTACCATGTGGTCAAAACTGGTATGCGACGTATCTTGCTCTCAAAACCGGTTATGCGACGTACCTTGTTTTCAAAATTGGTTGCAACCTACCTTGCGGTAAAAACTGGTTATACGACATACCTTGCTCTCCAAACTGGTTATGCGACCTACCTTGCTGTCAAAACTGGTTATACGACCAACCTTGCTCTCAAAACTGGTTGCGACCTACCTTGCTCTCAAAACTGGTTATGCGACCTACCATGTGGTCAAAACTGGTATGCGACGTATCTTGCTCTCAAAACCGGTAACGCGACCTAGCTTGTTTTCAAAATTGGTAGCAATCTACCTTGCGGTAAAAACTGGTTATGCGACCTACCTTGCTCTCAAAACTGGTTGCGACCTACCCTGCTCTCAAAACTGGTTATGCGACCTACCTTGCTCTCAAAACTGGTTATGTCACCTACCTTGTGGTCAAAAGTGGTATGCGACCTCCCTTGCTCTCAACACCGGTAATGCGACCTACCTTGTTTTCAAAATTGGTTGCAACCTACCTTGCTCTCACAACTGGTTATGCGACCTACCTTGCGGTCAAAACTAGTTATGCGACCTGCCTTGCGGTCAAAACTGGTATGCGACCTACCTTGCTCTCAAAACTGGTATGCGACCTGCCTTGCTCTCAAAACTGGTTATGCGACCTACCTTGTGGTCAAAACTGGTATGCGACCTACCTTGCTCTCAAAACTGGTTATGCGACCTACCTTGTGGTCAAAACTGGTTGCGACCTACCTTGCGGTCAAAACTGGTATGCGATCTACCTTGTGTTCAAAACTGGTGCGCGACTTACCTTGCTGTCAAAACTGGTTATGCGACCTACCTTGTGGTCAAAACTGGCGCGCGACCTACCTTGTGGTCAAATCTGGTATGCAAATCACAAACGACTTGGTGAATGGTGCACAACACCAACATGGCACCACTACCTGTTAACACAATTAGCCTGCATAAGCCGGTGACCTGTTCAAGAAGACCGCCTTGTCTGACCCCGTCTTTGATATCACTCTTAGGTAGTTTATCTTTTTAAAAAAAAAAAAGTGGTATCAGACTTGTATATTACGCAAATGGTCATTGTCTCTTTAGCGTGTTGTTAATAAAATGAAATAATAGGGCATGAAGATAATGCCAGAGAGAACAATAAAAGACACAGCAGTTGTGGTACACACACACATACACAGAGAGAGAGAGAGAGAGAGAGAGAGAAAATTCTGTCAATCCCTCCGACATTACTGCTGCTGGGCTGCGGAGAAGAGTGTGTTGAGTGCAGCTTTAAAGGTGGGGACCGAATCTGTATGTCTTATGTTGTTTTGTGTTGTTGGTTTTTGTTTTGTTTTGTTTTGTGTTTTGTTTTTTGTTTTGTGTTTTGTTTGTTTTTGTTTGTTTGTTTGTTTGTTTGTTTGTTTCGGTTTTTTTTTGTTTGTTTTTTTTTGGGGGGGGGGGAGGGGCGTGGGGGGAGGGGGAGGGGAAGGGACAGTGTTCCAAAGGGTGGGTCTTTGGTGCCAAAAACGACCACTGCCCGCATGTCTTTTGTTCTAACACTGTAGCCGGGGTATCTCAGACAGGTTCTGCTGTTGCCATCTACCCAAACCTTTAGTCGATACACGGGTTGGATCCGGCATTAGGAGACACGAGACGCACGTCTCCCCTTTCAAGGCATGTTGTTGTGAAAGCTACCGGCAGACGAGCCGTCCCTTTGTCTCGGAGCTGCAAAAGAAAGAACAACAGTACGGTAATGGGTCTTTGTGTTGGCGTCGTGGCTTCATCAGACGGTATTAATTTGCAGGCAACAACGAGAGTGTTGATTGGAAGCTTCAGACAAGCGTTAAAGACCTGATGTTCAGACACTGTGGCGGGTACCGTGTACACGTGACGTGCCGGTGTAGTCAAGTCCTTTTTGTTTACGGCTGATGAGGTGGAGAAGTCAGAAGATTGAATTCGCAGGAGCGTGTGTCGTGTGTGTGTGTGTGTGTGTGTGTGTGTGTGTGTGTGTGTGTGAGAGAGAGAGAGACAGAGAGAGAGAGAGAGAGAGAGAGAGAGAGAGAGTTTTGATTTCCGATAGAACTGATTTCTCATACTGGAGACGCCGCAGCCGGGTTACATAGTACTTCAGTTATATGAACTTTGCTTTATCTCAGAAATGAACACACACACACACACACACACACACACACACACACACACACACACACACACACACACACACACACACACACAAACACCGACCGGTAAATGTGATCTTCCTTCATCATTACGAGCTTGGGTTTCCGACAACACCGGCTACTGACCATACTAAGAAGCCAGCTTTCTTTGAACTTCAGTTACATATTCACTGCCCTGCATCATTAGTGCGAACTACGCCACATCCGCTGCGGATACCACAGACAGACACTGACTGAGACTCCCCTGGCTGAAGACAAACCGATGGTTATTAAGACAGGGTGAGCGAGCAAACTGGGTACTAGTCACAGACAAACGACACTGGCCTGATCACCGGAAGGCAGGTGTACCCCGCATGCTCATGACCAACCCTGTTCCGGGTCCGTCGATAACTCTAGGCCCCTACGACGACGGCCAAGTCGGGCTAACCGAGACCGAGCCGAGCTAAGTGATACCTAAGGACGAAAAAACACAAATACTCGGCGACAAGGAAAGTGGACAGTTGCGAACAACTTTGAGGTCCCCGTATTATTTCACAGTGTGCACAGAAGCGGTGAAAACTGTCGCATTCACCAGCACAGACCCGCAGCATGCTTTGTGCTCTGCCACGAAAAATGCCTGCTTGTTGCGGCAAGGGGGATAATAATGCGGGTCTGTGTATGCGGCACGGGGGACAACTCATGCAGGCAATAATCTCGAAACAGGCTGAGAATGTACTGTGCTGGTGAATGCGACAGTTTCAAGTTCACCGCTTCTGTGCACACTGTGGAATAGCACGTTGACCACAAAGTTGTTCAGAACTGTCCACTTTCCTTGTCACCGAGCGTGTTTGTTTGTTTCCTTCTTAGTGATTAGTTGTCTCGGCTCAGGTCTCGGTTAACCGAATGGTAGAGCGCTGGACTTCTCACGCTCGGGTCGTGAGTTTGTATCCCGGCTGGGGCCAAATATTTGTGCTGGCTTTTTCATCGTTGCCCCGTCTTTGATATCACCCGTATGTGGTGGAAAAGGACGTTAAACCCCCAAACACCCACCCCACCCTCGGTTAGCTTGTTTTGGGTCATTACAGAGGGTAAGCGTAGCGAAACCCGATGGTACAGAGTCGGCTCCAAACAGATCGATACGGATGGGATGTGCTTCCCAGCGTGTGGTGCGTTAGTTAAGATAAGATAAGATAAGATAAGATAAGATATCACTTTATTCGTCCCTCGAAGGGAAATTGTACTGTCTGCTCAGACAAGGGTGGGTGGGTGGGTGTTTGGGAGTTTAACGTCCTTTTCCACCACATACGGGTGATATCAAAGACGGTAAAAAAAAAGCCAGCACAAATATTTGGCCCCAGCCGGGATTCCAACTCACGACCCGAGCATTAGAAGTCCAACTCTCTACCATTCGGCCACCCCGGCTCCCCGTCTGCTCAGACAAAACTGACAAGAAAAATCATTACGACTACAAACATTGAGCCGAACCAGTGCGCACACACACACACACACACACACACACACACACACACACACACACACACACACACACACACACACACACACACACACACACACACACACCAATAAAAACGATCATCAGTTGGTTTAGTTATTTAGGGCTTAACGCCGCGCAAGCAACGAAGACTATTTCGCGGCTATTCAAGGTCCTTCTTCGCCAGACTGAAATATTAAAAAAGGAAGACAATAAAACAAGGTGTAAATATAAAAAAGACAAACTATCCGGTTTAAATAATACACATTTTTTTACTTCTTTGTACATCGAACAAATAGAAGTCGGCGAGGGGTCTATGCAGGTAAACGCACACACACACACACACACACACACACACACACACACACACACACACACACACACACACACACACACACACACACACACACACACACACACACACAATTTAATTTTTCTATGAAGACTGCAGTATTTTTCGTGCGATCGACTTACGCAACTTTTCCATTGTAAATTCTTAAATGTAGACTTACGCACTTTTTCAGGAGTTGACATCCGCAGTTTTCCCGTGTAAAATTGTTGTGTATCAGTTCCGCAAATTTTCAAAATTTTAAACGCTGTTTTGACCCATTTCCAAGCTTCAAACGCAGAAACGAACCCGACCAATCGAAAATTAAGGCCAGAAGGATATAAATGTCAAAATCGTCAAAAACTGACTTCCGTAATTTTTCAGTGTGAACGACGAAATGCAAGAGGTCTCAAAATGCCTGAAAATTCCCTACAGTTACTGGCGTCAGGAACCATAGTCGCGATTCTTAATGCAAGGGGCGAAACCTGCTTTAGACAGAACGGCAAGGTTTGTGCGGTTGGTGGGAAGTTCTCTCCCTTGCGCTGCTGCCCTGCTATTCGAGTATGCATTACCGGGTCTTTATCTTCAGAAGTTAAGCATGAAACACTCTGCAACTTTGTGGCTATTGTTTACATCGCAGACCTGTCACTGTAACTGAGAAGTTATAGGTCGTTTGGCACCTCAAGTAACACGGACTATCCTCGACCTCTATATGTTCGATGTACAAAGAAGTGAAACGTGTTCATCATGAAAACTGGATAGATTTTTTTTATATATATATAATTATATTTACACCTTGTTTTATTGTCTTCCCGTTTTATTTTAGTCTGGCGAAGAAGGACTTTTATTAGCCGCGATATAGTCTTTGTTGCTTGCGCGGCGTCACGCCCTAACTAACTAACTAACTGATTAACTGACTGACTGACTGACTGACTGACTGACTAAGTAACCAGCCAGCCAGCCAGCCAGCCAGCCAGCCAGCCAGCCGGCCAGCCAGCCAGCCAACTAACTGACTAACTGACTGACTGACTGACTGACTGACTGACTGACTAACTAACTAACTAACTAATTAACGGTCGTTTGGGGTTGCCCTCGCCAACGATTTTCCGTCATAAGGCGCCGACAAATCTTCTAAAGCCATCTCGGTCCTAAGCGACAAATATTTATCTATCTAATAATTATTTATTTTAAAAAAAATATCACCAAACAAACACATTTCAAAAAAGCGTTGACGGCTTCCGCACTGACAAAAAGCAATGTACGCTCATGACTGTCACGGCCTTTGAGATTGTCACGTGTTTGTGTTAATTAGATTATCCAACGGAACTGCTCAGCTGTTTCAGCAAAAAAAAAAAAAAAAAAAAAAGTCCGTTGCTTTATTTTTTACATCCGTGTGAAACTTCCTTGTCTGTGGCTGGACTGAGAAATCGGTTCGTAAATGCCAGTGAAAACGCTTGTGTAGACAATGGTCTTATCGAGCTTATGTCATTGTTGTTTCATGTATCTATTTGCTTATTTAGGTATTTAGTTATTTTCGTAGTTAGGTACTCATCGAAGTATTTCAGTAGTTATTTAGTTATCTAAGTATTTCAGTAGTGGTTTAGTTATGTAAGTATGTCAGTAGTTATCTAATTATCTAAGTATTTTAGTAGTTGTTTAGTTATCCAAGAATGTCAGTAGTTACATGTCTTTAGTTATCTAAGTATTTCAGTAGCTGTTTAGTTATGAAAGTGTGTCAGTAGTTATCTAGTTATCTAAGTATTTCAGTAGTTGTTTAGTTATCGAAACATTTCAGTAGTTGTTTAGTTATATAGTTATCGAAATATTTCATTAGTTGTTTAGTTATCGAAATATTTCAGTAGTTAGAAAAGTATCTCTGTCTGTCTGTCTGTCTGTCTGTCTGTCTGTCTCTCTCTCTCTCTCTCTCTCTCTCACACACACACACACACACACACACACACACACACACACACACACACACACACACACACACACACACACACACACACACACACACACACACACACACACACTACTGTATTGCTGACTCACATCTTAACATTAAAAAAAAATGCAGTATTTCGACAGAGGTTAAGAAACCTGTAACCTTTACGTTCAGTTTTATGCTTCTAGGTTATAAGAAAACCGTCTAGGAATAACAAAAATGCGTCAGGATACAGATTTTATTTTTGAACGGAGTGTTTTTATCATGAGTGTTTATTTCATATTACTCGCTTATTTTGAGTGTTTTTGAATAAAGTGCTTGTGGTTTAAACAGCGCGTTTGTTATGACCTCTGTCGTGGTTTTTGCTGGCGTTCCCGTTTGACCGTTGTGAAATTTGCTGACGGCTCCAGCCTTTCGGGCAGTACGTGTGCTTTGTGCGTTCTGGATTCTCTGCTCCTCTGCTGTGTGGGCGCCACGTGTGATTGTGCTGCGCCAGGTGGGGCGATCTTGCGCATGCGTCTCCCAGGAGGTGACGTCAATGTTTAAGTTTTGAAGGGACACCTTCCAAGGCGCCTTCAGAGAGTCCTTGAAGCGTTTCTTCTGTAAGCTGTACTGGGTGCGTGGCAGCAAACCTTATACGAAGTTTCAGAGACTCATCGGTAAAGCTGTTTTTGTGTGTTTGTTTGTTTGTTTGTTTGTTTGTTTGATGTTGTTTTTGCTGTCCCAACTCTTCTCCAGCTCCAGTGGTGTTCCTCCCAGGTCATGGGTGAAGTCCACGGCAATTTTTATTATGCATGTTGATGGAGATGAGGATGATGGTAAGATCATGCTATGAAGGTCGGTGTGATTTGGGACTGCGGGACAGGGCCGCATTCCACGCTTCCTGTCATTAATATCCCGGCGTTAACCAGGCCCTGGAACTACGGCACCTATGGTGCCGGCCGTGTAATCATCCACATCATAAGACGTGTCATACTAAGGGAAGCACCCCCAAAGTCGCACCCGTGAAGTGGGTGAAACTCGGTTGTGTTGCAACAGCCTCCCCATTGGGCCCATAGCACACCCGCTCTGGGTAGGAGCCGACCTAATTCCCGCTTGCCTCGGCTGAGACTCGAACCCGGGTCTCCCGGCCCGTGGTCCGAAATGCTAACCACTACACTTCGGGGGCCGGTCGAATACGGTAAAGGTTAAAGACAGACCGACCGACCGACAGATAATAATAATAATAATAACGAGTATTGTATAGGCGCTTTACCCAATTTCATGAATCAGCTCAAAGCGCCGCGAACTGAACCCAACACGCACGCTCACGTGAATCACACGCATTCTCTCACACACTGGACATACATGTAGTACAATCACGTGGTGCGAAGGGTCAGCTCAGCTATTTAAATTTCGGAATTTAGAATTGCATTTATTTTTCAAATTTGGTGGGCTGAACATTTCCAAAGCAGAGGGGGGAGGAAGCCGGAGTACCCGGAGAGAACCCCCGACGATCGGCCCGAATGAACGGTGCCACATACGAGAAGGAAAAATTCTGTGCCCCGAGTGGGACTCGAACCCCTCACCTCTCGCATTGGTGACCACTTAACCACTAGACCACCGACCGCCAGACAAACAAACAGATTATAATAAGACACAGTAACATCACAACTCACGAAAACAACTTTAATAAAACAGAATGTACAGTGTAGGTAACGTATGATTTGTAGTAACCACGAACTTGTAGTAACGTTTGGATAATTTGAATATTAACATTACAGGTCCACCATCATTATTCCACATCACACTTCCGCAAGAGCAATACTGAGCAGACCTGCCTACCCTGAGAAATGTCCATCAGTAACGTGGCTGTGACAACACCTTAGTTTTCAGTTCTGAGTGTCTGCATTAGTAGTGAGCAGACTTCACCCAGTTATCGCCGCTACGTGTGTGTGTGTACGTGTGTGTGCGTAGGGTAAAACTGAGGGTAAATTGTGCTGTCGGTGGACAGCGTGGTGTGTGTGTGTGTGTGTGCGCGCGTGTATGCATGTGCGTGTGCGTGTCTGCGTGTGTGTGTGTGTGTGTGTGTGTGTGTGTGTGTGTGTGTGTGTGTGTGTGTGTGTGTGTGTGTGTATAGGCCTCAAAATGTTCATTTCAATGTGTTTGAATACCTTGTCAACTTTTTCTTGTCTTCACCTGCTATTGAAATGGCTCCTGGAGCTTCAAGGCGTCACACTCAAATAAATTCAATTATCATTCCTCCATGTAGTATACTCAAAACTTCGCCAATTCGCAACTGTTTTCCGACCTAAAATCGTTAAGACTCGACACGCGATCTTAGTGCCGTAATTTGAGATCAATTTCCATAGAAACCACGGGCAAATCTTAGAGGTAGACAGGTCAGGTATACATCTCTGTTCTCCTGATAACTTGTCATATTTCCGAGGCAGGAAACGGCTGAGCTCTAAACACAACGCACAGTATGTATAATTGTACAACTATGAACATGGAATTTATAATAGAAATATGCGGTCGTTACACGGTCGGGGGAAAACTGAGGGTAAAATTGTGTTGTCGGTGGACGGCGAGGGGTGTGTGTGTGTGTGTGTGTGTGTGTGTGTGTGTGTGTGTGTGTGTGTGTGTGTGTGTGTGTGTGTGTGTGTGTAATCATCATCAGGGTTATGAAAATATGTTCATGCAACGACACCTCGGATCACCAGCAAGACAAGAAAAGAACAAACAAACCAAGATCAACACTCTCTCCCTCCACTCTAACCCGAAACAGAATACGTGATTAATATATGAAAATAATGGTAACAAAATCACATTCCACGTTAACAGGGCCACTCAAGTAAAGGGAGGTAACTCGCATTGACTGGCAAAGTCTTGTGACAGTGAACTTCTATTCCCTCCCTTACAGTATAAGTGAGGACCCCCCCCCCAAAAAAAAAAAAAAAAAAAAAAACACACACACACACACACACACACACACACAAAAAAAACAAAAAACAAAAACAAAACAAAACCACAAAAAACAAAACAAAACAAACAAACAAACAAACAAACAGACAACAACAAACAACAAGAAAACCAACCAAAAAAACCCAAAAAAAACCCACCAAAAATACTAACAAAGACTTATTTAAGATAATGATGTTGGTAAGAAGAAAATAACTATGATTATCCTCAAAAATCGAGTTGCCTCAAAACTCCACGCCGATCACTATTTTGATAATGACGTTTTGAAGACTAGAATAAGTAATTGTGAGTTTCGAACTTCCATTTTCTCTGTGAAGGTTTGACCAAAAGCTAATGGTCGACTCAGATAATCACGTGACACGACGAAAAATGTAGACAATATCATGAATATGAAACAAATTCTTCGCCATGGTCCTTTTGAACTGTAAATCTGCAAATTTCTCGTTACAAAACTTGTAAATGTATAAATTTGAAAAACGTTCGGTTATGAAAAAGCTTTCTAGAGAACAAACAACACCAACCAAAATGGCCAAATAGCAATCTCGGCCGACTAGGATCTTGAAAATGGAGAAAAGTGTGACCAAAATTCTTTTTCTTTCGAGCTGTAAGTCTGGAAATTTCTCCATATAAAAACTGGAAATGGTTGAATTAAAAAAAAAAACAAAAAAAAACACGTTTGTGTTATTCAAAAAACTTTCTATGAAATTATTGGTAAGAGAAAAACAAGGTCACAAATTTCAAGCACTGGTGTAAATATTCATTAGTCAATAACCAATGAAAATACGACACGTATAGACACCACAGCTAAATATTTTTTTTCAACTCAAATCCATAACAATCCAAAGCCGATAACAATTTTTCCCCAGCAACAATGTTTGGAGAAGTATGTACATTTACAGTACATTTACAGTCATGAGCTGTAAATGCTTACTCACCCACCTCAACGTAATCTACAAAAAGCATTAATTTTACTTATACTTACTGCAGGACATAATTTTGAACCAGCCAATAAAATGATTTTGAACGAATCACCCTTCGATATGTCTAAGGACTATACCTACGGTGCCAAGAACGATAATTATTATGTAGCGACTGTGAGATCCTTAACGGTACCAAAGCCACCATTTTGAGGGTCATAGGTCTTTCTGGACTATTTTGGTGGCGGTCTATAGCGTCTGAGGTAATGCGAGAAAGACATTTATCTCCCCTGAATGTTTTTGAACACACTTCCGGTTAAAGCGGAGAAATGAAAACTCGAAAGTTGAAATTTGGCACAAGTCTCAATGGTATTCTCTAAAAACTCTGTAAAAACCTGGAAATTTATCTTTAAAGTTCCGGTCAATCACTATCCACACGCCCGAGGAGTAGGAAAGGGGAGGGGGGGATGGAGGGGGAGGGATGGGGAGGGGGGGGGGAGAAACTTTCTTCTGTCAAAATGTGATTATGACTTTGGCAACGAACTGTGCGCTTCATGGTGAACCATCTTTGGCATCCATAGTCAGTATTCATATGTACAACCACAACAAAATCCCCGTCAAACTGACAGGTTGGTTGAGAGTAAAACACTGTACAGAATTATTGGCTTGATTTTCAAAGCCCGTCCACTGTTTTTTTATCAGCCCGACGCAAGAAAAGCGTCAGCTCCTATACAAAAGAACACAGTATGCGTCATTCAGCTATGACGTCACGCTAGTCCTCTCAGCTGTATGACGCAACATCGTTTTTTCGGTTGTGTGACCCTCCCATCGTCCTCTGAAGTACAGAATCAACAATGACGTCATACAAATCACGTGAAATTGTTCTGCAACCAGTTGTCAATTTTGTCGTAGTTTTGAGTCATCCAGTCAATGTTAGCTCTGAAACACACAAAGGATGATAAGAGTATAAAAAGCAATTAATAAATAATTAATTCGCAGATATGTGTGTGTGTGTGTGTGTGTGTGTGTGTGTGTGTGTGTGTGTGTGTGTGTGTGTGTGTGTGTGTGTGTGTGTGTGCGCGCGCGCGTGCGTGTTGTGGTTCTTGTTATTTTTGTTCCTCTTCTTGTGCGTGCGTGTTTGCAATGTAACCATGGCAGACGCAGTGCGTTTGGGCTTCTGTTTGCTCGATGCCAGGCTGAGCGAGGCTGGAAATGCACTAGTCTGTGTTGTAAGATGCTAGATTTCTGAGTATACAACTGTCGAACGGCCTTTAATTAAAATTGGCGATGCCTAGCATGAAAAACAACTGAAATAAAATTAAAAAAAAAAAAAACCCGACCGACTGTCATTGTTTTTTCGGCTGCAATCGGAAGTGGCCGGGGTCTACATAATGCAGTTCATGTCCTATCCCGGCGAAATATTACGTACTCTCTGGCAAGAAGGACTTCGCAGGTTTAAGGTGGACTTTTCGGGCCGAGAGTTGAATTGTTATTCCACATACGTACCTTATAAGAGCCAGAGCGTTTTCCGTGGCTTTGGAAGCTGTCTTGGGAGGTTTTTCGTGGAAAAGTCGCTCAAGCTGGCGAAATAAAAAGTAAAAGAAACTGTACAATTGAAGTCCTCTTTCCTATCGTTGCAGTAATCATTGTCGTTTGCGTCATGAAAAATGTAATCGGTTTTTTTGTTGTTGTTGTTTTGTTGTTGTTGTTGTTGTTTTTATTTATTTCTTTTATTTTATTTATTTATTTATTTATTTTTATTTTTTTTATTATTATTATTATTTTTTTTTTTTGGGGGGGGGGGGGGGGGGGGTCAAAAACTTTTACTAGAATTGTAGGGAAACATATATGTGTGAACGGCACTTTTTTCAAAGACATTTGAATTCATAATGTTTATGATGTCAACAGTTATTATAGCTTTTCGAAAAATGTTCATCCGTGTTGCTGTTGTCTGTGTGTGTGTGTGTGTGTGTGTGTGTGTGTGTGTGTGTGTGTGTGTGTGTGTGTGTGTGTGTGTGTGTGTACATCACCTATGATGGATTTTGGTTTGTTTTTGTTTATCATTTTTTTTTTATTTTTAAATTGTGTTGTTTTGTTTTTTTTGTCGTTTTTTTTTTTTTTTTTGTTGTTGTTGTTGTTTGATTGGTTGGGTTTTTTTGTGGTTTTTTTTTTGTTTTTTTTGGAGGGGGGGGGGTGGTGGTGGTGTTTTTTTGAGTGGCTTTTACTTTTACTCGTAAGGAAAACTGGCGTATCTACTGGTCCCGGAAGTTGTTGTTGTTGTTGTTGTTAGCTGAATACCTGGTGCAACTGGAATTCGGTGTTAACGTATGTCGTCACTTCCTGTATCACCTCGCGCATGACAAACGCGTCCTCCCCAAATCTGAAACAAACAAAAAAATCGACGGAAAAAAATTTACTGAGGGTACATGTTCACACACCCTTTTTATCTGCTATACAAAAATTGAATATTGACACTGCAACGGGCACTGCCCAGGGACGCCGTCGCCACGTCTGTGGATATAACACGGCCCTTTTTTTTCTCTCTCTCACCGCTGACCGCACGCTGTGTGTATTGTCCAGCGCCAGTGCACGCTGGTATCGTGTGAACAGAAAAACCACTCGGCGAAAGTGCGAGCTCGCTGGAAGGAACTCAGCATGTGCAAGTTCCTTAAGTGGTGTACTGCTAGACACGGACGATCTGTGAGCAACAAAAATCATACAGGCTGCCCCCATTAAATATGATGACCCTCTAATAGAAACAGAGAAGTATAAAATTAATACCTTCTGTTCATTTCATCCCAACGACTCATGAGGAACTGCAGGGAGACCATTCTGGCGAGCGGCGTCTTGGTGAAGTAAGATATCACCACGCGCACATCCTGCATCTTGATCTTGTCCGAGTCGAAAATCCACTGGATGTACCTGATATCACACAGTAAAACACATGTGAAATATGGCTACGTATCACACTTTTGGTGGATACAAAACAAAAAACAAAAAAAACGGGAGACAACAAGTGAGTTTGGGTCTGCTGGCATTAATGGAAAGTGCGGAAAATAAGCTGATATCACACTGTAAAACATGTGTGAAATATGGTTTCGTATCACACTTTTGGTGGACTCCAACAAACGGGAGACAACGAGTGAGTTTGGGTCTGCTGGCATTAATGGAAAGTGCAGAACATAAGCTGATATCACAAAGCAAAACAAGTATGAAACATGGCTACACATTTTTTAATGGACTACAAAAAATGGGGACAAAGAGTGATCTGGGGTTCATGGAGTTAATGGCAATGATGGGAAAAAAGCTGTCTGTTGTAAAATATTATTTCTGTGGAATGGAGATATTTTGCTGACAGAAAATGCTGTAGAAAAGTGGCCAAAAGTGATAAAAATGACTGCTAAAAGTGTGACACGAAAACCATGCCAGGACGGCGTGGTTATACTGAATCCTGTATTTCACGTGTGTTTCAGCCTTGAACACTTCGCGGAAGTTGTATCAGCTGTATAAGGGAATGGAAAAATCTCCAAATCGTTAAAATTTAACATCCCACCCCCACCCCCACCCCCACCATACACACACACACACACACACACACACACACACACACACACACACACACACACACACACACACACACACACACACACACACATCCCACCCCCTCTCAGAATCCGAGAGCCTACATTGTTAGTTTCCTTGAATTCCCATAGGGTTAACCTCAAACCTATTCCTCCAATTTTTTTTTGTAAAGCTTTTCCTTAGCTACATCATTATACAGGGCCACGTCATTTTTTCCCCACGTGACCCAAGGGACATCCGTGACTGAACCAAAGCTTCACTCACCTCCAGAGGAGAAAGGATTTTTGGGTCTGCGCCAAAGCCTCCATCATCATGTCCCGTTCTGAGGCCACTTTCGTGCTTTGGGACTTGTTCCAGACGAAGTCCCACTCCTCCACTCCACCCTCTCGCACTCCCACCGAATACACGGGAAGCGACAGGTCAGCCGGGTGGCTGTAACATGTAACATGAGAAATTGTCAATCAGAGATATTATTATTATTATTATTATTATTATTATTATTACAGGTGTATTATTATTATTATAAGAAGAAAAAGAAGAATGGCGATTTCTTACACGTAGTACCTATACAAGAATGCTCTGGACGCTTTTTACACGCACATACAACACACGCACGCACGCACACGCACACACACACACACACACACACACACACACACACACACAGAGGCACGTACACTCTCTCTCTCTCTCTCTCTCTCTCTCTCTCTCACACACACACACACACACACACACACACACACACACACACACACACACACACACACACACAGAGGCAAGTACACTCTCTCTCTCTCTCTCTCTCACACACACACACACACACACACACACACACACACACACACAGGCATGTACTCTCTCTCTCTCTCTCTCTCTCTCTCTCTCTCTCTCTCTCTCTCACAGACACAGACACAGACACAGACACACACACACACACACACACACACACACACACACACACACACACACACACACACACACACACAGAGGCAAGTACACTCTCTCTCTCTCTCTCTCTCTCACACACACACACACACACACACACACACACACACACACACACACACACACACAGGCATGTACTCTCTCTCTCTCTCTCTCTCTCTCTCTCTCACAGACACAGACACACACACACACACACACACACACACACACACACACACACACACACACACACACACACACACACACACACACACACACGCACCAAAAATAAAAGTAACAATAATGATAAAATAGCAATAAATGAATAAATAAATACATAAATAAATAGAAACAAAACAAAAACAAACACACAAACCAAACATAACAAAAATCTAAACCAAACCACAACAACAACAACAACATACATACGTACCTCTGGCCCACTTCCATCCAGTTTTTAAACAATCGCTTGGCTGTCTCCACGGCATGTGTCACTCCCACATCACAGGCAATAGACAGAATGACTCGTCGCAAATACCTGTCCACAAACCGGTGAAACGAGTGAATTTAGCACTTTCGCTGCCACTTGCTTTTGAACTATACTTTAGCTAAACTTTCCGTGTTGATTACTTTTTTGATTAAGACAGATTGACACTTTCCCTGTCACCTATTTTATTTAAACAGCAAAATTAACACGTTCCCTGCCATTCAATTTGAACGAGTTAAAGTGTCCAGGCTACTACCCCATTTTCAATCTACTTAGCCCCCCCCCCCCCCCCCCCTTATTTTTTTCCCTAAAGTTTTCGTCTTTTTTATGGAATCCATAAGAGGGTCTAAATTGAACCGTTTTGAAAGGTTTGTTCGGGTTTTTTTTCCTTTCATTTTTTCTTTTTTTTATCCTTCCATCATCATCATCTTCCCATTGTTTCAATTTTTGTTTCTTATTGTATGTTTACACTTTTTTTAAAACAAATATTATCAGATGTACAGATTCTATAATTATAAAAATTTTTCGTCTTTTATTCAACGCTCAAAAACGTTATACTCAACCTTTCACGCAGAGTGGTGTCCTGGGAATACGTGTTGTTAAATACAGGCTCCACAAGTCGTCTGAGATACCGCTGCCATCATACACAGAATAAAAAAAAAGTTCTAAGTGTTAAAAAGAAATCGACCCGAGTAACGTATAGAAACAACGGCGAGATGGTGCGCGACGTAATGCTAGTCTCACGAAAAAAGAAAGAAGGGGGGGGCGGGAGGGAAGGGGGGTGTACTGTTTGCCAAAAGAAAATAGAGAAAGGGCCCAATTTTTTTAAGCCAAAGAAGGGTATGACAAAATGACACTTGTCATACACTTCTTAACTTTGGCATATTGTGACTAAAACATTTGACCTTTTGATTTTTTTTTTTTGCGTGCAGAGCACACACACACACACACACACACACACACACACACACACACACACACACACACACACACACACACACACTGGGACGGTTAATCCATAGTGACTGAGCTATCAACCATCAACCAGCTGAAAGGCTGCGGGCATTTTGGACTGTTTGCCAGTCAGATCGTAACAATTTGATATGGGAGCGCCTGCTGGCATGTTATTAGCACATATCGCATACTGAATCACGTGCAGCATGCAAATCTTTCCCCCAAAATACCCGCGCCCTTAAAGTATAGCAGTGGTGAGTGGGTGGGTGGGTGTTTGGGGGTTTAACGTCCTTTTCCACCACATAGGGTGATATCAAAGACGGGGCAACGATGAAAAAGCCAGCACAAATATTTGGCCCCAGCCGGGATCGAACTCACAACCCGAGCATTAGAAGTCCAACGCTCTAGCATTCGACTACCCCGGCTCCCCACAGCAGTGGTGAGAATTAACTGAAGCCAAAAGGGAGACAACTATAACATATTATGCTGTACACAAGTTTTTTTTTACCCCTAGCGCTTTTTGAGATCAACAGCTCACATATTTGCAGAGAAGACCAAAGACCACCAAGGTCTCACCTGTAAATGAACGTAGGCGGCGCGTGTGGAAATCATTCCACGCAGGAACTCCATGGAGTCCAGGAAAGCACGCCACGGGACGTAACTCTTCTCTGCTTTCAGGTAGCGGGTCAGATTCAGAGTTACGTCGTAGTTCAGAAGGTTTGCTCTGTGTGAAAGCGGATGGGGAGATAGAGTGAGCAGGTGGACACTGACACAGGCATGTAGGCACGCACACACGCACACACTCATGCATACACGCACGCACACATGCAAGTGGAAGAACGAATACTAGCACACAACACACACACTCGCGTGCTCAAACACACTGACTCACTCACTACGCACGCACAAATTATCATTCTGTGTGCATCAAAAGCGATTCGCACAGTAGAATATGATCGTATGTTTTATGCTGCAAATATCTAAACTTTACTGCGCAGTGGAATCTTTCACTAACCAATACTTACAATTCTTTAACCCCCCCCCCCCGACCCACCACCACCACCACCACCACCCCCCTCTCCCCTCCTCCCCCCTCAAGCTCTTGGTTGTTGTTGCCGATTGAAAAAAAAAATGGCTAGGGAAAACGGTGAAACGTGCTGAAACACACTACCCACTCAAGCACTCAAACATATTCTGTGTGCACCAAAAGCCATTCGTACAGTAGAATATGATCGTATGTTTTATGCTGCAAAATATCCAAACTTTACTGCGCAGTTGAGTTTTGTTTTATCTAAAAAGAAATTCATATGCTGGGGAATTTGGCAGATCAATTTCAGTTGATCAAAGGGGTAAAGAAAACACGTTTTTCCCTAACCAATACTTTGTTGTTGCCAACTGAAAAAAATGGCTAGGGAAAACGGTGAAACGGTGAAACTTTATCAGGGTGGGTAAACGCCCTTGCTTTGTGATACGCTGTGCGGTCAGGTCGAGATACGTAGATAAAACACACTAGCTTGCTATCTTAGGCTTGTTTCTGACAAAGCATTAGTTTGTGCGGCATATTTTGTATGCAGCTACTACACTCAAATCCTAAATAGCAAGCTAGTGTTTTTACCTACGTATCAGCACTACACAGCGTATCACAACACAAAGGCCTTTACCACACAAAGGCTGTTGCCACACAGCCGGGATTCACCCACTTCACGGGTGCGACTTTGGGGGTGCTTCCCTTTGTATGACACGTCTTATGATGTGGATGATTACACGGCCGGCACCGCAGGTGCTGTAGTTCCCGGGCCTGGTTAATGCCGGGATATTTATGACAGGAAGCGTGGAATGCGGCCCTGTCCCGCAGTCCCAAACCACATGGACCTCCATAGCATCATCTTACTATCATCCTCATCTCCATCATCATGCATAATAAAAAAAATTGTCCCAGCTTCCGAGTCCTCCGTGGGTTCCACTCATGACCTGGGAGGAACACCACTGGAGCTGGCAAAGAGTTGGGGCAGCAAAAAAAAAAAGAAAAAAAAAAAAGGCCTTTACCCACCCTGTTTATGTGGGAAGGGTGGAAGCAACCATGTGTTGTGAAACTGGAAGTAGGACTCACCTGGAGAAAGAGAAGGCATCACCTATAAGCCCAGCCCTGCTTGCCTCCGGGAATACCTGTGAAACAAAATTATCGGAAATCATGTATCTGTTCATAATTAAGAGAACAGGCACCAGTGACCTCACTGAAAAAAAAAATCATAATTAAATTATGGATTTAAATGCAGGCGCCGTAGTTAACACCGGGATATTTATGACAGAAAGCGTGGACTGCGGCCCTGACCCGCAGTCCTAAACGACACGGACCTCCATAGCATCATCATACCATCATCCTCATCTCCGTCATCGTTATTGCCCCATAATAAATATTGTCCCAGCTTCCGAGCCCACCGTGGATTCTACCTATGACCTGGGAGGAACACAACTGGGGCTGACGAAGAGTTGAGGCAGCCACACACACACACACGCTTACACACGCACGCACGCACGCACGCATGCACGCACGCACGTACGCACGCACGTACGCACGCACGCACGCACGCGGAAGGCCGATCCACTCACAGTGTGGTCTTTATGAAGCTGGTCCGCCAGTTGCCCCCACATGGGTTTCTCGTACAGCACCCGGAAAAACCCGGTGTATTCATAGTTGCCAAGCAACCACCCTTTTGAGTCTTTCTGGATTGAAGCTGAAATTGAGGCAAAAGAAATAAAGAGAGAATCAATGAATTCTTAACAACAATAGTTTTTTGTGCCATTAAAAAAAACTTGGGTTTGCTGTTGCTGTTCTTTGTCTAGTTGGTTGGTTATTAATTTTGTCTCCCCTTTTCAAATCGGACGGTGTGTGTGTGTGTGTGTGTGTGTGTGTGTGTGTGTGTGTGTGTGTGTGTGTGTGTGTCTGTCTGTCTCTGTCTGTCTGTCTGTCTGTGTGTGCTATGTTTGTGTGAGGCAGCAGTGGGATTTCAATTTACGACGGAGTTATCTGTGGAAACCTCAAACCCACTCCATATTTTCTCACTGTCCACAATGTTCCATCCGCAAGCACAAGTTAACTAACAGGTGCGTGCGTGCGTGCATGCGTGCGTGCGTGCGTGCGTGTGCGTGTGTGTGCGCGCGTGCGTGTGTGGGTGCGGGCGTGCGTGTGTGTTCGCGTGCTATTGTTGTAGTATTATATATTTATCTATTGCGACATGTTATATTGTATATGTGGTTGTTGTCTTTTTTTTTTAAGCCGCAACTGAATTGCCTCCTCTTGAGTACAATAAAGAATTATTGAATTGAATTGAATTGAATTGAATTGAATTGAAAACAAAAATTAGCTAAAACTTGATCATACTTGAATCCATGTCCAGCCATGTTATCTTGACATCCTGGGGCTTCCTCTGTGTGACGTACGTGAAGGGAATATACCACTTGTAGCTGTTACGAAAAAAAGACATCGACATTATCCAAAAATACCTCACACAGAGGTATTTCATACGAGTTGAAATTCAAGCTGACATACAAGGAAATGGTGTCTATAGTAAGACAGGAAAGTCCTGACCGTAGCGGGACGCGTGTCGCCGGAATTTCACCGGCTCCTCAGCCACCTTAGGTCAAGACAGGGCGCGAAGAATTGGTTATATAAATTTCGGAAATACCTCTGTGTGACGCTAGTGAAGGGGATATAGCACTTGCAGCTGGGGACACAATATTCATTATGGTCAGACATTTCGTTACAATGAGAAATGCAAACTTGCTGAAAATCCTGAAATTCACCGACCCCCGTAGTGTAGTGGTTAGCACTTCGGATCATGGACCGGGAGACCCGGGTTCGAATCCCAGCCGAGGCAAGCGGGATTTTTCCTACCTAGGTCGGCTCCTACCCAGAGCGGCTGTGCTATGGGCCCAATGGGGCGGCTGTTGCCACACAGCCGAGCTTCACCCACTTCACGGGTGCGACTTTGGGGGTGCTTCCCTTAGTATGACACGTCTTATGATGTGGATGATTACACGGCCGGCACCGGGCCTGGTTAATGCCGGGATATTTATGACAGGAAGCGTGGAATGCGGCCCTGTCCCGCAGTCCCAAACCACATGGACCTCCATAGCATCATCTTAGTATCATCCTCATCTCCATCATCATGCATAATAAAAATTGTCCCAGCTTCCGAGTCCTCCGTGGGTTCCACCCATGACCTGGGAGGAACACCACTGGAGCTGGCAAAAGAGTTGGGGCAGCAAAAAAAAAAAAACCCAAAAAACCTGAAATTCCTGACAGATTTATTTTCTGAAACGACCATAGAAACAATAAAATGATGCTCAGTGTTAATAACACATTTTGCACATGATGTTTGCATTCGGTGGTCGGAAACTCTTAAACCAACTCCAATACGCCTTTAGGTTTTTAAAGTTCCGCCGTTTACGAAACTTGTCTTTTCGGCCTCATACCCTGTAACAGATCCTCCACTTTACTAATTTGGACACACAAAATCCGTTTCTGGTTCTTGTAGTTGTTTTTTGTTTGTTTGCTTCTTTGTGTTTGTGTGGGGAGCCGGGGTGGTCGAATGGTAGAGCGTTGGACTTCTAATGCTCGGGTCGTGAGTTCGATCCCGGCTGCGGCCAAATATTTGTGCTGGCTTTTTCATCGTTGCCCCGTCTTGGATATCACCCTATGTGGTGGAAAAGGACGTTAAACCCCCAAACACCCGCCCACCCACCCTTTGTGTTTGTTGTTGTTGTTTGGTTGTTTGTTTGGTTTTTTGTTTTTGTTTATATTTTTACTAGTTTAGTGTCCCTTTCGAGAAATTCGGGCTGGTTGCCTGGATTCCGCCTCAAATGATAAAGGTGGTACTGGCGACGGAGTCTGTGGTCTTCAGCAGGTTCGGCCTGGAGCCAAAGAGTATCAGCGTCACTCCACTGGGCCAGTGCTGTGTCCCTTGCATCATGGAAAACGGGACAGCACTGCAGGTTGTGTTCTGGGGTTTGTGGAGCAGTTTCACAGGAGCAATCTACCCCCCCCCCCCTCCTCCTCCTTACTACCCCCCCCCCAAAAAAAAAAAAAAAAAAAATCCAACTCTAAAGGAACATCGTGATTGGTCTGACCCGTAGGGTGTCTCAGACGCGTTGTACTGCGTTCCGTTGTCGTGAAGCAGGAACCGGGACTGGTGCAGCTCGTAGTAACCTCCCCTGTCTACCACATGCACCATGGGATAGCCCATCTGCCGAGTCCACGTGTCCATGATCCGACCAATTACGAACGTCCCGTTGACTGCCTGAAAAAATAAAATAAACAACAACAACAAAATTAGTGGATACGAAGAACAGGAATAGAGATTTTGAACGCCGTAAGTGTGAAATCTGTGCTTGTACGAATATGTTTTACATCCATACACAGCACATACAACAAAGGAGTAAAACATCGGCCAAAATAGGTAATGTTCTGAGGGTTCTGTGTGGTTTTGTGCATTTTTTAAATAGACAACGGCATGTGCAAAATCTGCACAGTAGATTCGTCTTTTGCCACTAAAGACCACTTTCTGTATTCCAAAACAATATCAAATAAGTTTAAAAATGAAAAACAAAGTGTAAATCCATAAGTCTAAATCTAAATCACTTTCGAAAAAACAAAGCAGCACATGAATTTTGCAATTAAAATATGCCAGAAGAGTTTTAATTGACACCAACCAACCAACCAACCAACCAACCAACCAACCAACCAAACAAACAAACAAACTAACAAACAAACAAACAAACAAACAAACAAACCTCAGTGAAAGTCTGCCACAGCTCAGACATCTCCGCGTTCTTGAACTTGTATTTTCTGACGTACCACTGCAAACGTAAGCCAGACAAACTGCTAAGTACTGCGTGTCTACCGTTGTCTAACAATGCATATCAGCGTGGGACTTAAGGGGCGCTGCTACACGTTGCCAGGATTGGTACTTGCAGGGCTGGAAACGCAGGAAACCCTAAGGACCGCTGCTACACGTTGCCAGGATTGGTACTTGCAGGGCTGGAAACGCAGGAAACCCTAATTAAATCGCTGGCGGCCAGCTGGCAAATCCCCCTTGCCGGTGCCGGCGCGGGAATAGAAAGCCGTTCTATTTTTCCTGGCAGCCAGCTAGCCACAGGCAGCCCGTACAGCCAACTGACCAATCACTGCCCAAACCTTGCAACGCCGCAGGCTGCGTGTGCGCCAAAACCGCTGCCCGCTGGCAGGCAGCCGAGTACGGCAACATGCAGACTGGCAGTCGTGTAACCGTGCGTTTAAAGCACGGCTCTCCAAAGCAGGCCTTCAGGTAAGGAAATAACTTGTTGAAAATTCTAACCACCTCCTTCTCAAAACCGCCCCTCCCCCTCCCCCTCCCCCACCCCCCTCCAACCCGACCCAGTAAAGTGTAGCCGAGTGGTTTGGACCCTCTCGCCCACTACCCTAGGTTCTCCGGCCAGCTGTGTGCCGCAGGCTGTGTTCGCCTGTAGGCTACCGCACGCGTGCAGCGTTGCGGAACCACGATGGCTCACGTGTCAATTGGTTGTGTTTGTTTGTGTCCATTTAGTGCTAAATATCTCCACAGTCGCTTAACCTAAAGTAATCATGTAAACTAAAGTAGTTTCAGAAGATTTTGTATTTTCTAATCATGTTTTGTCTTTTGCTCTGTTTTGTAGTTTAACGGGTGTATTTTGCCATTATCACCACTTTTCAAGTGCGTGGTCCCTGTCTTTACGCTATTAAACCGGCGATCGGAAATTTTCTGTACTTTGATAATGTGCCAAACTTATGCCATCTTAAAGTACTTTTCACGCTCTTTTGAATGCAGTTTGTTTGAAGTTTGTAGCTGTTGTATTACGCCCGCTATTGTTAGTTTTCTGTGTGTAAACAAACACAGATTTCGCTGCTACGCGAGCACCTAGCCCTTGTTTCTGCTGCGGGCGCCCGTTGCTTTCTTTGCGGGCCGCGCTGAGCGCATATAAGGAGCTGCGAGCCACGGTTCGCGGCACGCTCACACTCTCGCTCTCAGTCCTGCCGCTTGTGACTGCGTTTGTTTGTATCCTGCTGTAAATAAACTCATGTCATAGCGACCGCTGTGTTTGCCTCCCTGCCTGCCTGAACCACTCAACACCATCACAACGACCAATTTCCTCATTCGAAAAATGAAGTGTTCTGATGCATATTTTCAAATAAAACTACATGAACTCTCTTCAGTGACAAAAGCTTACATCGTGATTAAGACGACTGCGTTATGGGAAGTAATAGGTGATCGGTTATAATATACACGTCACCAGCCGCACTGGTTGTCGTCATAATGAATAATGTACCTGTAATCCTTTGCGAAAATTGCTTGGACCGATGAAAGAGCGCAACATCCGAAGAACTGCCATGCCCTAATCGACAAAAACAGCATAAAAAAACAGTCAGTGAAAGACAACACTAACAATTACAAAAGGTAGTGGAAAACAAATCACAAGAAAACCATTGAAATCGCTTACCGTGTGGCAAACATAAATGAACCAGTCAATGAATTCACCAATCAATCGATCAACCAATGAATCAGTCAGTCAGTCAACCAGCCAGCCAGTCAGTCAGTCAGTCAGTCAGTCAGCCAACCAGTCAGTCAACCAGCTAGTCAACCAGCCAGCCAGTCAGCCAGTCAGTCAGTCAGTCAGCCAGCCAGTCAGTCAGTCAGCCAGTCAGTCAGCCAGCCAGCCAGCCAGTCAGTCAGCCAGCCAGCCAGTCAGTCAGCCAGCCAGTCAGTCAGTCAGCCAGCCAGCCAGCCAGCCAGCCAGTGAGTCAGCCAGCCAGCCAGTCAGCCAGCCAGCCAGCCAGTCAGTCAGCCAGCCAGCCAGTCAGCCAGTCAGCCAGCCAGCCAGCCAGCCAGCCAGTCAGTCAGCCAGCCAGCCAGTCAGCCAGCCAGCCAGTCAGTCAGCCAGCCAGCCAGTCAGCCAGTCAGCCAGTCAGTCAGCCAGCCAGCCAGCCAGCCAGTCAGTCAGCCAGCCAGCCAGTCAGCCAGCCAGCCAGCCAGTCAGTCAGTCAGCCAGCCAGTCAGCCAGCCAGCCAGCCAGCCAGTCAGTCAGTCAGCCAGCCAGTCAGCCAGCCAGCCAGCCAACCAGTCAGTCAGCCAGCCAGCCAGCCAGCCAACCAGTCAGTCAGCCAGCCAACCAGCCAGTCAGTCAGTCAGCCAGCCAGTCAGCCAGCCAGCCAGCCAACCAGTCAGCCAGCCAGCCAACCAGTCAGTCAGCCAGCCAGCCAGCCAACCAGTCAGTCAGCCAGCCAACCAGCCAGTCTGTCAGTCGGTCGGCCAAGAAATCAGCCAAACCAAATAATGTTCGTAGGTGCATTACCAGTTTACTATTACCAAACCGATTTTTCTTCTCTCCTTTCAACGAACTTTATTTCCCTTCCATTCCGCACGGTGGCGCTACATCGATTTCGCATAATTAATGAGGCTTTCATTTGGCAGTGGTGCGAGCGAGCGACCAGTATCTGTACTTCTTCTCTCCCGTCATGATACCTTGTTGTAGGAAATGCTGTCGAAGGACTGCTGTATATCAGTCGGGTCCTTAATCTCAGTAGACACCGGATGTGACGTAATGAGCGCGTCCTTCACCATGACTGGGAAGATGTCTTCCACCACTTGTATTGCAAACTGTGTAGAGTGCATACGAAGAAGAAAAAGAAAACCTCTCCGTTATAATCTGAATTGCATGGACTGTAATTAGACACCATTATTGTCATTATGACTGTACTGACGTAAACATCACCGAAGTGACTTTTAGTGTGTGCTAGCGACGCACATGTGTAAATAAGTGCCGGAGCGTGCGCGCGCGCGCACAGAGAGAGAGAGAGAGAGGGGGGGGGTCGGGGGGGGGGGGTGTTGGTGTTTAACGTCCTTTTCCACCACACACGGGAGATATCAAAGACGGGGCAACGATGAAAAAGCCAACACGAATATTTGGCTCCAGCCGGGATACGAACTCACGACCGAGAGAGAGAGAGAGAGAGAGAGAGAGAGAGAGAGAGAGAGAATAAAATGAAATAAAATGAAATAAATCTTCTTTTCTTCTCAACGGGTGAAGTTTTGATATAACAATTAGTTTTAGAACCTGCCGTTACTGCAACTGAGCAAGACTAAAGCAGAAGAATTAAGACGAGAGAGAGAGAGAGAGAGAGGGAGGGTGGGGGAGGGTATTCGGGGTTTAACGTCCTTTTCCAGCACATACGAGAGAGAGAGAGAGGGTGGGGGGAGGGTACTCGGGGTTTAACGTCCTTTTCCAGCACATAGGGGGGAGAGAGAGAGAGAGAGAGACAGACAGACAGACAGACAGAGACAGAGACAGACAGACAGACAGACAGAGACAGACAGACAGACAGACAGAGACAGAGACAGACTATTCCAGTTCACACTGTGTACTCCGATTCTATCGTATGCTTACCACATTCCACTCGGGGTAAACGTGATCCATTGCTATGTACATGAGGATGCTGGCGAAACCTTCGTTCAGCCATAGATCGTCCCACCATCGCATCGTCGCCATGTTGCCAAACCACTGAAAAATAGCAATCGGAATTTGAACAGAATAAACTTCGTACGATGTGGTTCATGTTATTTCGTAAGGATTGAAGGCCCTAGTACGTACGTGTCGCGGCTAGTTTCTGCGCTGGAAGAATTTTCTTTTAAATGTCACGACCACCCAATTCCTACACTACGACACCTACATACTTTGCCATTACAAGCGACTTACGACACTGCTACACACGACACCCGCATGCTTTGCCATTACAAGCCACTGACGACACTGCTACACCATATACCCACATACTTTGCCATTATAAGCCACTTACGACACTGCTACACCCTACACCCACATACTTTGCCATTATAAGCCATTTACGACACTGCTACACCCAACACTCGCACACTTTGCCATTACAGCCACTTACGACACTGCTACACCCTACACCCACATACTTTGCCATTATAAGCCACTGACGGCACTGCTACACCCGACACCCGCATACTTTGCCATTATAAGCCACTGACGACACTGCTACATCCTACAGAATAGTATTTGCCATTAATAGCCAAATACGACACTGCTACACCCTATCCACATACTTTGCAATTACAAGCCACTTACGACGCTACTACACCCCAGGACCGACGCCATACCATACTTCACCCGACTCACCGTGTGAGCAATCTCGTGTGCCACAATGAGTGTCACCATGTATTTGTTGGAACTGGAGGAGACCAGGGGGTCGTAGAGTAACGCGGTCTCGCGGTATATCACGAGACCCCAGTTCTCCATTGCGCCTGCGCTAAAATCGGGGACAGCAACATGATCTGAAATTTTTACACACAAAAAAATGAATGAGGTAAAATAAACGACTCCCGGCTTCTTATCTGTGTGTGTGTGTGTGTGTGTGTGTGTGTGTGTGTGTGTGTGTGTGTGTGTGTGTGTGTGTGTGTGTGTGGGTGGGTGTGTGGGTGAACAAATAATAAGAAACAATAAGAATCATGAAAATAATACACATATAAATTAGTCAAAAAATAATAAATCATCAATAGATGTGTTTCTAAATTCTCAAAACAATCGCACACAAGGAGTTACGTCATTTTTTATGATGTCACTCACCAGCTTTTGGGACAACGTCAGGAATTCCAAAGTAGTCAGTAAAGAAGATGTAGGTCTTCACAGCAAAATTCAGTCCATGCTCTGTCTGGGCATAAGCGTCTGGCCGGGCCCACACCCTAAGCTGCGTCACAACAGGAGAGAGTGGTGTAATAATACATGTTTAAGAATAATAAAAGGAGAACTCTACTGCCCCCCCCCCCCCCCCCCCCCCGAAAAAAAAAAAAAAACCCAAAAGGAAAAACCCTTCTGTCCAATGAGGATTAAAACTTGCTGACAACACTCCGAGAAACAATGAACGACAAATACATCATCAAAGCTTACAATCCAAACCAAACCAAAACTAACCCCAAAACTGCTAAACATGTGCATTCATGAGTACCCATACCACCAGAATTCAGCCAGTCCCGTCCCACGGTATAGTGAGCACAACACATGACATGGTCTGGCAAAAAGTTTGCCAGACACCACAACGAAAGAAGCACACGTAGTTTGAAATGACCGAAACATGGAAAGAAAGCAGTAAGTCCATTGACGTCATTCAAGGAAAAAAGACCATTACGACAGACAAGACGAGAGAGTCAACAAGTCTTGCAGTAGCTTTTGTAGTGGGTTTTGCAGAGTTTTGCTGACTAGTGCACCTGGTGCCTAGCTCTTATTTATATGCTCTTGGTAATAACAATAAAACAAGAGAAGATAATCACCGAGTAACCGTTCTTAAACGTGTGGTTGCGAGATCTGAAGTCAGCGACAACAAAGGCCAAAATGTAGGTGGACATCTTGGGCGTGATGTCAAAATCACTTCGTATCCAGCCATCTGCCGTCGTGGTTGTGTGCACGGCAGGCATATTGCTGAACGCCTGGTACCCTGAAAATGTAGCAACAATGAGGGAAAACTGGAAGGCACAGCATAAGGGGAAGTCACTCCAATCTCTTTTCCATTAGTCTCCCTTGCCCACCTGACCTGAAAAAGGTGTGTATCAGTTACATTTTTTCCTGTGTTATACCACTCGAACAAATTCGATGGTTCTGGTATGTTTATTTTCTGGTTTGGGGGGGGGGGGGGTGTTTGTTTGTTTGTTTGTTTGTTGTCAACGAGCCAAGTAGATCAGGAAAAGTACAAGACTTTGACTGTAGTGTTTTATTTCGAAGTCTGTTGGCGCGATTAGCAGGTGTCAGTGTATTCAGAGCCCTACTTCTTATCATGGAGACAGACCGTTTCTAGCGCGCATTATGTGAAACCTTGTGATCATGCATTGAACGTTGAGCGTTGAACTTACCAGGTTGGTGTGTAATGGAGATTTTGAAGGTTGCCTTGAAGTCGGGCTCATCGAAACACGGGAACACACGCCTGGCATCGGTGGACTGTAGCTGTGAGGAGGCCAGTAATCTGAAATATAAATCATTAATGAGACATTACACCAGTTAACGACATAATGATGACGACAACGGCGACGATGACGACGACGACGATGATGATGATAATGACGACGACGACGACGATGACGATGATTGACGACGACGACTATGATGATGATGATGACGACGACGACTATGATGATGATGATGATGATGATGATGACGACGACGACGACGACGATGGTGATGATGATGTTGATTGACGATGATGATGATTGCCGACGATGATGATTGCCGACGACGACGACGATGATGATGATGATTGACGACGATGATGATTGACGACGACGATGATGATGATGATGACGATGACAGGGTGACATTCGATGATGATAAAACTGCTGCTGCCGGTGATCGCGTCAAAGACGATAATATTGAGGAGGATAACAACGACGACGAGGGTGACAGTGACCAAGATGAAAATGATCAGACATCAGCTTTCAACGATTAACGCAGTCAGAACGTTATCGTGTGTTCTCTTTTCTGTATCTGCTACAATTTGTTGAAGTAACACTTAAGAAACAGACATCGGCATGCACAGACTGCAAGTCACTTTACAAATAGACATAAAATACTTAAGTGCGTATCGGTGGCTTAAACATTTCCCGACGGTGTAAGATGCATGACATGGGGCCAAGTCGCCACGCATGCACTATAACCTCACGCAAAGTAAACAGGCGGTTTGATGATTAGCTTCACAGATAAAGCCTGCACTTTGGCAGACATCTTCAATGAGAAAACCAGCCGCGGTTTGTTTTATTTTCAAACCTACCACAGCGATGCCGATTTCTAATCTCTTTAAAAATTAAGTGTTGTTCTTGGCACTTTACGAGCGAAGTGAGATGGGCAACACAAATACTGAGCGATTTTAAGTAACCTGGATTTATACAAAATGAAGCGTGGCTCTGTATAAAACCTACCGTTGTGTGAAAGCCAAGTAGATGTGTAGTGTGTTGTTGGGGAGGGTGTCTCGTGTGTGTGTTTTGGGGTGGGTGGGAGGGGGCGGAGGGTACTCTTGTGTGTGTGTGTGTGTGTGTGTGTGTGTGTGTGTGTGTGTGTGTGTGTGTGTGTGTGTGATATTCGTCTCTTTGATTTTTAGTCTCCGTATTGTTCTTTGTTGTACTTTTAGCAAGGACAGATTGTCAGACACGTTCTTGCGAACCTACACTACTCAAAATAAGTCAAGGGCCGCTTGCAAAAACGTGCATAACTCAGCCCAAAAAAAAATCATTCAAATTGTCTGAAATTTTCAACCTAAAATACAAAAAAAAACAACCCTGGCAAAGCAAGGGACATTGTCATTCTGATGCTCCACAGACTATTTTTTTACTCTCTCTCTCTCTCTCTCTCTCTCTCTCTCTCTCATATAGCCAGTCTTAACCAGAAAATCGTTTCGTTTCGTTTCTTTTCCGCTCCGTGGATGATCGACAGCCCTCTGAACCCCAGAAGGCAGTGTGAAATTGACCTCAGAGTCCTGTCACGCGCAGATCTTGCTATCAGCGCCCCCCAGAGACAATACAAAGGCCCGCGACTCGTGTTGAAACATTCGATGTCCGTCTGAGTTATCTCGCTGTGTCAGTCCGCGCCTAATCGCCGAAAGACAGGGCTAAGCCCGCTACATCAACTGGAGTCTATCAAACGCGGCCGGCGCTGACACAAAAGTAAGTGGAGCAAATAGAAGAAGTTGCGACGCCCGATATTTTCTAGTCTCGCATATGGGGTGAACGGTGGTCTAGTAGTAAGCGCGTCGGACTTAAGCCCGCGCTGCGCTGCTGAACGACCGCCACAGCTATCACGGCGATGAAGCTTGGGTTCGAGGTCAAGTCGAGCTTGTGATAACCAGTTGTGATACTGATTTTTCCTTACTACCGGGCTGCTCATCGGGGGGGGGGGGGTGGTTTCCCCGGGTTATCCGGCTTTCCTCCCCCAGCACAATTGAAAAACAGGATAATAATAATAATAATAATAATCGCATCAGTATAGGCGCTTTATCCCAAATATTTGGCTCAAAGCGCCGCGAGCTTAACCCAACACGCACGCTCACGTGAATCACACGCATTCTCTCACACACTGGACATGAACACATTACAATCACGTGGTGCGAAGGGCCAGCTGAACAATTTAAGTTTCGGAATGTTAGAATTGCATTTATTTTGGAATTTTGTGGGCTGAACATTTCCAAAGCAGGGGATAGGTATTGGGTGGCGCTGCATAGCGGAGACGCGCTTATCCCGGGGGGAAACAGCCCGAATTTCCCAAACTGGATAATAAGGTAGTAAAAAACTAAATCGTTCGTCGGAGCTATTGTGGTCGTTTCTATAGCAGCGTATCGCTTACAGACACATTCAAATTCAAATTCAAAAATACTTTTTTTTGTCCCTTTCGGGCAATTATGGGCAGTAAACATGGGCAGTAAACTGTTCCCGTCTCACACAGACTGGGATTGAGGTATTTTGGGTACCCATGAGTGATCGGGGAAGTCACATCGTGGGGTTAGGGGTCCAAGCGAACAAACGTTTTGGTGGCTACATCTTTCGCGTGGCGGCTAAGCATACGGAAACGTCAAGCATCAGTTACCTCCCTTGCCACAACAAGCACGCATTTTTTCTGGCAGAGCACAAAGTTGCCACGAAAAATGCATGCATACTGCGGTTCTGTGTATGCACGGGGGACAACTCATGCAGGCAATAATCTCTGAAACAGGCTGAAAATGTACTGTGCTGGTGAATGCGACAGGTATCACTTGTCTCGGCGCAGGTCTCGGTGGCCGATTTTCGGGTCAGTGCAGAAGGTAAACGTCGGTAAGCCCGATGGTACAGAGTTGGGATTGAGGAGACAACCACAACCTCAGGGCCCGTATGTAAAACTCGAGGTTAATTTAACCCACGGCTACGGGCAAACCCAGACTAGGACAAAAGAAACCCCCAAACAAAATTAAATTTTAAAAAAAAAGAAGCGAAGAAAGGAAGACAAAAATCCTTCTGTAACGGCATAGGCACCTTGCTGGAATGGGCCCGCTTCCTGATTTAAACAACAACAACAACAACAACAAAACCCCAGAAAATTTAACCCTAGAGCTAGATTAGTTCGAGGTTAGACTCTAACCCGGGGCTAAACTCCCTAACCCAGACTTTTACATGCGGGCCCTGCCCTCGTTTTGTCACGCGGCCGACTACAGAGGAGCTTCGAGCTTGGAAAGACCTCCTTGTTCGCACGGCCTGTAAACGTTGCTGTGTTGCATTTTGAGCTCTACCAGCCTTAGGACGGACTATTTCGAACGTGTATGTGCACTTTCAGGTACAACCGTTACAAAACTAAAGCTGTCTTCTTGGGAGGGGGGATGGAGTGACCAGGTTCTCTCTCTCTCTCTCTCTCTCTCTCTCTCTCTCTCTCTCTCTCTCTCTCTCTGTGTGTGTGTGTGTGTGTGTGTGTGTGTGTGTGTGTGTGTGTGTGTGTGGTTCCCACAAGATCCAAGACTCAATATTTGTCACTCCTTGGGAGTTAAAACAAACCATTGTCAACATTACTACACAACAAATAACGCTTTAAAATAAACGTTAAAAAAATCCTATTAGTAATGCACAACCATCAACCAGCATTTTCATCCCCCCCCCCCTCACCGCCAGCCCCCCCTACCCCACCCCACCCCCACCCCTCTTCACCACTACCTTCCCTTCGTCTGGTTTTTACCCTGCTGCGCTCATCAATAAAGGTTTCATTTCCCCATCGTCGTGTCAATAGCCACCCACGTCCAGACTGAAGACAATCGACACGACCGTTTTACGTATGGCATGTACAGCCAGTCCGGTTCAATAGCTAATAAAACACTTGCTCTCTATTTGTCTGCTCGAAATAAACTGCAAGAGATATTGCACTGCCTGCAGTGAAACTCCTACACACGGCAGAAAGTACTGAGGCAGCGGAGTGCTCCTTTGGAGGAAAATGCCGTAATCTAGAATCTGAAAATAATTTATCGTTTCGATCAGAAATGTCAGCAAAAAAGACAGCCGAACGTGCTGGTGAATTAAATTCCATGTCTTGGAGTCTGAGTGGAGGATAGCATCACCGGTTCCAAGACAGTACGGACTAAAGCCGGAATTAAGCAGATTCATTGTTTATTTTATTTGTTTATTTGTTTAGTTGTTTGTTATTTATTTCTTAATTTTACGCAACGAGTGGTGATTATTCTTTACGAATTTGGAATCACTGGGTCCCAATTTATTCAGCTCATCCAACTGCTCCAACTGCTGTCTCTGCCTCTGTCTGTCTGTCTGTCTGTCTGTCTGTCTGTCTGTCTCTCTGTCTCTCTCTCTCTCTCTCTCTCTCTCTCTCTCTCTCTCTCTCAGATCTCTCCCCCCCCCCCCTGCATGCATGGTGTGTACTAGTCCGAAGTCATCTGCCCTTGACCTGCAGGTATTAGATCGGATAAAAGACACGTCATGTGACATACAGGCTTCGCACAGCGATTGGCGGAATTCAAACGAAGTTGTCACCTTTCCAATGGGATTCCCCTGTGCTATTTATACATTTGGCCAAGCTGCATGAGCGTCCCGCAGGTCATGCATTCATTAGTAAGCTGAGGGAACGTGGTTTGGTTACAGACCAGTAACAGATTCCGAGTCATGTAGTAAGAACTACGCTAAATATAGCAGAAAATCTTTTGCCCCTTTTAAAATTTGAGCGCAGAGTAAAAAATGGCAATCTGGTGCTTTTTGTTGGCTTTGTAAACAAGTTCCATGCCAGGTAATAGTAAAATTAGGGGGAAATGAGGCTGGCTTGTGGACTATTTGTATTCATGCGCGGCTGGCACAAGAGCCAGCAGACGACCGTGGAATGAGGGGGTATGTGGTCGCTGCCAACATTGCCAAAAACGGAATAATGGAATTTGTTGAAATTTACTATACACATGAGTATACGGCTGCCTGAAATTTGTGATTTTTTTTATTTTATTTTATTTTATTTTTATTTTTTTTTTGGGGGGGGGGGGGGGGGGGTGAATTTTAAAGCATTTCTAGGGTGTCATCTGCAACCTTATGTGTAAGAGGAATATATAGCGTTTTCCTCCAAAAATGCATTTATGGTACGTAGCCTCTTTATCTGGCCGTAATGGCGTCAGCTGAAGGGCAAGAACTGTTCAGGGTAGATGTGTACTTGTTTTCCGAACCCCCGTGCGACTCTGTCATATAACCTGGCATCTTTAACGTGCAAACGCGAATTACCGCATGCGTGCGTACGCGAAGGCGAGACAGGCACATGAAACGAGTCTGCACGTAACGTTTGACTCGATTTGGAGAAGAAAATCCCAAACTAAAATCCTGCCTACCAGACACACGCCCTATAACCACTAGTCAAAATCCCCTTTATCGGGCTGTATAGTCTGTATACTCAGGCCGCCCGTGCGAATGCTGATACAACAAGATTCTGCGCAGTATTTCATCCAAAGAAGCTCTGGCCTTATGTCTGTGGGAGCTCTTTTTGTGTCTGAGACCTTTCTTTGTGAGCTCATAGTTTTGACTTACCAGCTCAGCATTTGATCTTTACGGTTGAACGAAAATGAGATCGCCAGCAGAGAACATACGTCATTAGATGTAAGTGTTAGTACTGAGTTAACGTGCTGACGTCGACAGATGAAAATGAAACGCCTGGACTGAATACAACATTTGAACTGACACCGGCCCCGTAGTGTAGTGGTTAGCACTTCGGACCATGGACCGGGAGAGCCGGGTTCGAGTCCCAGCCGAGGCAAGCGAGATTTTTTTACCTAGGTCGGCTCCTACCCAGAGCGGGTGTGCTATGGGCCCAACGGGGAGGCTGTTGCCACACAGCCGAGACTCACCCACTTCACGGATGCGACTTTGGGGGTGCTTCCCTTAGTACGACACGTCTTATGATGAGGATGATTACACGGCCGGCGCCGCAGGTGCTGTAGTGCCCGGGCCTGGTTAATGCTGGGATATTCATGACAGGAAGCGTGGAATGCGGCCCTGTCCCGCAGTCCCAAACCACACGGACCTCCATATCATCATCTTACCATCATCCTCATCTCCATCATCATGCATAATAAAAATTGCCCCAACTTCCGAGCCCTCCGTGGATTCCACCCATTATCAGGGAGGAACACCACTGGAGCCGGCAAAGAGTTGTGGCAGCCAAAAAAAAAAAAAAAAAATGCACTGACAATGAGGGGGAGTTTTTTTTGTTTGTTTTTTTTAGCGAACGTAGATCCACTACTTTAAAGTTTCAATACGACTGGTAGGCATACAAAAGCGTGTGGAAAACTTTTCAGCGAATGCGCTGTATCTGTGTATCAGAATCAGTCCATTGGGTCACAGTACAGCATCTGAGACTATTGTGGTGACTCTGGCCAGCGTAATAGTTGTTCTAGAAGAGTATCGTACTGAACAGTCGACGCGATTTGGTTGCGGACTGAGGACCAGCTAAACGGAGCTATTGCGTTTTTAATTTATTTTTGTTTGTTTGCTTGTTTGTTTGTTTGTTTTTTGGGGGCTTGTTTTTGGTTGTTTTCTGTTGTTGTTGTTGGGGGGGGGGGGATGGGGGACATATATACATGCATGTACATACACGTACACATACATGCCACAGACATTCATGGACAACACACACACACACACACACACACACACACACACACACACACACACACACACACACACACACACACACACACGCACGCACGCACGCACACAATACGCACATACGCAAAGCCACACATTTACGCCAGCACCCATGTTCCTAGGTGGCATTTCTGCAGAGGGAAACAGAAAACAGATAAGTTAGCAAACACCCCACGACGGAAAAAAGCAGGCGCCCGAGCTAGAAGAAGAAAAGTCTACAGCTAAGCCGTCGGCGTTGCGTTTCCTTCAAGTCTGACCAAACCTCGGCAATAAAAAAAAAAAAAAAAAAAACCCGCGAGACGCACACGCGATTTGCTAGCAAAGCCCCGTAGCACTCCTCCCCGGAAAGGAGAAAATCTTTCTGGCACGTAATGGCGTGTAGGATCGAGTATCCAACATAAAGAGGAGCGAATTATATCAATTCTTTCCAAACGGCACGTTGACTGGCATCTTAGACCGCTGCGCGTGTTTTCAGAAAGCTCCAAGATCTGATTAGGTTAACCGAAACTGTGAGGGGTATCACGCGAAAGACGTCAGACACAAACAAAACCTGGAGAAGGAATAAAACTGGGTTATCGGTGGCCGATTTTTTTATTTTTATTTTATTTTTATTTTTTTACCGTGTTCTTGGTTTTAGTTTTCGAAACATGATGCAACGCCTGGTGTATTTAAACTGTGGATATTCAAGGTCTGAGAGGGTTAACCGAAACCGCGAGAGATGTCAGGCAAAACACGGCAGACCCAAACAAAACATGGGTTATCGGTCTGTGCTTGTGTTAGTGTGTTTGGGGTTGTTAGCATGCAAAGCCGTGAATTTTTAAAATGTGGATTTCTGCTATTGTTAGGAATAAATGTTGAAACCTCACCTACCGCTTTGATTCTACCTTGGGTTGTGTCTTGATCAACTCTCTCTCTGTCTCTCTCTCTCTCTCTCTCACACACACACACACACACACACACACACACACACACACACACACACACACACACACACACACACACACACACACACACGCACGCACGCACGCACGCACGCACGCATGCACACAAATATGCACCCACGCACGTACGCACACACGCACACCATTCTCTGTGTGTGTGTGTGTGTGTGTGTGTGTGTGTGTGTGTGTGTGTGTGTGTGTGTGTGAGAGAGAGAGAGAGAGAGAGAGAGAGAGAGAGAGACTGACTGACTGACTGAGTGAAACTTTGGTTTTCAAGGATGAGATAAAAGACGCACAGGTCTCTCCAACTAACTGTCCTTGCTATACTAATAATATAGATGCATCATCAGCATCTCAAAATGGTGTGTGTGTGTGTGTGTGTGTGTGTGTGTGTGTGTGTGTGTGTGTGTGTGTGTGTGTGTGTGTGTGTGTGTGTGTGTGTGTGTGTGTCTGTGTGTGTGTGTGCGTGTGTGTGTGTGCTTGTGTGTGTGTGTGTCTGTGTGTGTCTGTGTGTGTGTGTCTGTGTGTGTCTGCGTGTGTGTGTGTGCGTGTGTATGTGTGTGTGTGTGTGTGTGTGTGTGTGTGTGTGTGTGTGTCTGTGTGTGTCTGTGTGTGTCTGTGTGTGTGCGAGAGAGAGAGAGAGAGAGAGAGAGAGAGACCTACACGGGAATCTTGGCAAACAATACATCAAAACCAAAAACCACACTGACAAGGCCAGAAACAGTACGAACGAAAACAACGACAAGAAACGCGACGAAGCTGCGAAAACAAAGCCATCAATTGATCAAATGACAAGTTTTTCTTCACACATACATGTAAAAGACGAACGTCCTAAAACAACAACAACAACAACAACAAAAAACGTTTCCATGGAAACGAGGGCCAGTTCTTGAACACTTACGCTGCACATTGTGCTGTCAAAACCAAATCTCCGACATTTAGAAAATTGACCTCAAACGCGCAATTAGACAAACACGAAATCGAATCTATCGCGACAGTGTGTCAAATTTGACGTAGGATGTCGCAAAATACAAGGTTATGCGCTCTCTGAGACGGGCGCATTCAGACAGCTATTTTGCGGCCCCAGGGAGTTTGCGCTTGACGTTAATTGCAGAGGCGTGTTACACAGTTAGGGCCGGGCGCGCCAGAAAGTGCAAAGTGCGCGACCTACTGACAAAAAAAAATCGCACCAAGAGCGGATCGAGAACATTCTGCCATAGCAGGTAAAAAAAACACGAGGCCTCAAAATGGCTTCATACTCCTTATTAGTCTCAGGCATCATAGTCACCACTAAAAGAGCTTCAATCTAGAAACAAAAATTACCATGCACGTAAATGACAGGAGTTCTAAAAAGTTGAATATCTCCTTTCAGCTCAGGCCTCACTGGAGTAATGCCACTTCACCCAAATCCATTCACGTCACCTTTGCCTCTCATGTGCACAAAAAGTCAGCTCTGGCCTCACTGGAGTAATGCTAGTGTACTTTCTGTTCAGGCCAGATGGCCACTTCACCTAAATCCATTCACGTCAGCTTTGCCTCTCCTGTGCAAAAAAAGTCGTGGCTTCACTGGCAACTAGCTTGCCTCATCTGGCATGGACCTTGCCTTGCCCTACCTAATCACAAGAATCGCGCTTTTTCGTGACAACAAGAATCACTAAAAACTAGCACGCACGCAAACAAACAGCAAACATGACCGCCACGCGCGATTCGTGTCCTTGCGCCAGCAGAGCCCTCGAGGTATAGACAGAAATGGATGAGTACCGGCCCCCGTAGTGTAGTGGATAGCACTTCGGATCATGGACCGGGAGACCCGGGTTCGAATCCCAGCCGAGGCAAGCGGGATTTTTCCTACCTAGGTCGGCTCCTACCCAGAGCGGGTGTTGCCACACAGCCGAGTTTCACCCACTTCACGGTGCGACTTTGGGGGTGCTTCCCTTAGTATGACACGTCTTATGATGTGGATGATTGCACGGCCGGCACCGCAGGTGCCGTAGTTCCCGGGCCTGGTTAATGCCAGGATATTTATGGCAGGAAGCGTGGAATGCGGCCCTGTCACGCAGTCCCAAACCACATGGACCTCCATAGCATCATCTTACTATCATCCTCATCTCCATCATCATGCAGCATAATAAAAATTGTCCCAGCTTCCGAGTCCTCCGTGGGTTCCACCCATGACCGGGGAGGAACACCACTGGAGCTGGCAAAGAGCTGGGGCAGCAAAAAAAAAAAAAAAAAAGAAGAAAGAAATGGATGAGTGGTGTAGAAAAGGCCAATTGTAGGCCTCCGCATATAAAGTATATGAAATCCCCACGCTGAGTGCTAAATAAAAGCTTCGACATTATATGATTATAGAATACAGAATACTTTATTAATCCTTTTCTGTCCCACACAAGCAAAATACATATTCATAAATAAGATCATTTCTATGCTCCTAGGTCGTTCTCAGTTGTTTTCGTGGTATCTATCATCACATCACACAGACACCTAGACAATAACAACTTATGCAATGCTGCTCTCGCACGCACTTACACACACACACACACACACACACACACACACACACACACACACACACACACCACACCACCACCACCACCACACCACCACCACCACACCACACACACACACACACACACACACCACACACTCTGTCCCCTCCCGCACCAACACGCCTGCGACCAAAACCACCCCCTCCGAACTCCCATCCCCCACCCCTACCCCCACCCACCCCTACCACCAGCCCCACTGAACCCCGCACCACACCCAAGATCCGCCAACAGTCTCACTAAGTGGCCTAAATCCACCACAAATCACGGTGTTCACATGTAGCACACCGCTGTCATTTTACAGGGACACGCGTCCTAAACCCCGTGAGAAATGCTACCTTTTTTTTTTTTTTTTTTGGGGGGGGGGGGGGTGTTGTTCCAAACCACTCTCGCCAAATCCCGCGATAATCGCTGAGCAGCTGGATAATTCTGTCCTGGGATATGTTCTGCGTCCTCTATCGCACACGGGAATTGATTCGCGAGCCACTTGGCTGCTAGGTCAGTTGGTTGTTAAAGGGGAATGTGTCAGCATTTTCAATCCTTCGTAGCTGTTTAGGTTGTGGTGCGTGGGTGGGTGTTTGGGGGTTTAACGTCCTTTTCCACCACACACGGGTGATATCGAAGACGGGGCAACGATAAAAAAGCCAGCACAAAATTTGGCCGCAGCCGGGATAAGAACTCACGACCCGAGCATTAGAAGTCCAACACTCTACCGTTCGGCCACCGCCGCTCCCCAGTTTAGGTTATGTTCAGGATCATCATCAACATAGGCTGATGTCAAACGGTAATGTTTTAGTCCGAACAAACAACGACCACAACCGAACACGGCGGGTTTTGTGTGTGTGTGTGTTCCTCGTGTGACATACGAATGAAAAATCAGTTGACGGCAGCAGTTAGCAAAAATGATTATCAAACGACAGAACTGCTGTTTTCAGTCTAAGTCTAATTACGACATTATAATCACAGCTGTTTATTCTTTCACAACCCTCTTTGTTTCAGTAAACATGATTATGTTCCGTATCAAACATAATTATGACACTGGCGAAAAATTGCAGCACTTTTGAGCTCCATCTTTTTTAAAGATCTTAGCTCCCAACAAAAAGCTTTCCGAAGTGTGAAAAGATTTTACAGAGTCGACCGTGCAAGTGAGTGAGTGAGTGAGTTTTTAGGGCTTAAAGCCGCGCAAGCCACAAAGACTAATTCTCGACCGTGCAAGCACAGTCAACTCTGTCACAGTTGCAGAGTTTTCAACGTTCCTGAAACCACAATAAAAGCCAAGGGCAGCCTGATCTCACAGCTCAGTTTGCGTTTTGACACTCAGCAAGAAAGATCGTGCAGCACTGGCACTCAACATCCGCTAGACACTGTAGCGATGTGTCTCGCTCACTGACCAAAAGCCATATAATGTCACGGCAAACTCGTGCTCTGGTTTTATAAGGAGGGTCTTCGAAGCGCTGAAAACTCTGCAACTGTGACAGAGTTGCCTGAATTATGCACAGTCGAAGGGGTCGCAGTTTAAAAAAAAAAAAAAAAAAACCGCAATGTTTGCGGCTTTTGCTGAGATTGCAGACCTTTAACTCGCATCCCTTTAAAGGTCTGCAATTTCAGCAACAACAACAACAACAACAACAAACTGCAAACAGTGTGCTTTTTAAAACTGCGACTCCTGCGAGTGCACATAATGCAAACAACCCTGTCACAGTTGCTCTTAGCTCTTCGGCGACTCTTATAAAACCAGAGCATTAGTTTGCCGTGAATTCATTGTGCTTTTGGTCAGAGAGCGAGACACATCGCTACAGCGTCTAGCGGGTGTTGTGTGCTGCACGAGAAGACAAGTCACTGCGATCGTTCTCGCTCAATGTAAAACGCAGACTGAGCTGAGAAACCATCACCATTAGCTTGCTTTACGTCCTATGGCTTTTGGCCCTTAAGGACAAGTTGTTCCTGGCATGTGTCTTTGGCTGCTTGGCTGGGCGAGACGCAAGCTGAGAAACCAGGCTGCCCTTGGCTTTTATAGGGGTTTCAGGGAGGCTGAAAACTCTGCAACTGTGACGGAGCTGACAGGGTATTTTGCAGTCGGATAGTTGTTTATTAATAATAATAATGAGTATTGTATAGGCGCTTTACCCAATTTCCTGAATCGGCTCAAAGCGCCGCGAACCGAACCCAACACGCACGCTTACGTGAATCACACGCATTCTCTCACACATGGACATAAACACATTACAATCACGTGGTGCGAAGGGTCAGCTCAGCTATTTATTGTTGGGTTTTTTTGTTTGTTGTTGTTTGATTGTTTTTTAACACATTGTTTGTGGCTTTTTGTTGAGATTGAAGACCTTTAATCCCAAGTTCGACAATCTCTCAGGGAAAAAACCCAACTCTCTCAATACTGAGTGTGATTTATCTTCTCTTGCGCCAGCCATAGACATTGAACCGTGACATGAATAAATATCGCTGCCCTTAACCAACGCCTCCGCAATGGTGACCTTCTTGTCTTGACAATTCTTTTGCCGGCGGTAAAACGGGAAAACAAACATGGATTTCGGTCAAACGGGTCCCTTCGCTGATAAATCTTGAGAGGGTCTGGTGCAGTGAAAGGTTTATGTTGGACAAAACATTTCCTTCGTCGGAATAAAAGTGTATAAATCAGAGAGGGCATCCTGTGTGAACTTTTGTCGGCGTTTCCTTAATGTCAGATGGAGTGTTTGGGATGCTAAATGCTATTTATTCATTTGGGTTTTTTTTTCTGTTCTTTTTTTGTTTCTTTTTTTTTCTGTCTTTGCTCTCTCTCTCTCTCTCTCTCTCTCTCTCTCTCTCTCTCTCTGACGCTTATCTGACGATATATATAGAAATGTGTTACATACATGTTTTGCAATATTAGAGACGACTGTAAATTTCTTACTTGGCATACAGCCAGTATCATCAGCACATGCCACGTATGTTTTGATTTGTTTATCGTGTGTATTTTTCTCTCCTGTATTTCCCCTAGATAGTTTATACCTTTTTTAAAAAAACTTTTTTATTGTTTGTTTGTTTGTTTTGATTTTTTTCTCAATACCCTTTAATGTAGAATAGCAGGACAGCATGTAAGATAGGCAGCAATGCCTAAATGCTCTATCCTGAATAAAAAACGTTTCATCATCATCATCTCTCTCTCCCCCCCCCCCACCCCCTTTTTTACGATCTCTTGGGGGATGGTAAATGCTTTTATTCATTTGGGTTTTTTCCCCTTTTCTCTTTTCTTTCTTTTCTACCTTTTCTCTTCTCCCCTCCCCCCCCCCAACTCCACCGTCCCCCCCCTTTTTTTTTTACATGTACATGTATTTCTTTTAGATCTTGTGGTAGATGTTTCCTTAATGTCAGATGAAGTGTTTTGGATGCTAAGCTATTTATTCATTTGGGTTTTTTCCTTTTCTCTTTTCTTTCTTTTCTACCTTTTCTCTTCTTCCTCCCCCCCCCCCCCACCCCCTTTTTTTTTTTTTTTGATCTCGTGGTGGATGCTAAATGTAATTTATTCATTTGTGGTTTTTGTTTGTTTGTTTATTTTCTGCCTTTTCTCTTCCCCCCCCCCCCCCCTTTAATTTTTTTTCTAGATCTCGTGGTGAGTGAGTGAGTTTTTGAGGCTTAACGCCGCGCAAGCCACAAAGACTACTTCGCGGCTAAGTGTGTCTGCACTACATGGAGAAAAAAAAAAATGTAACGTTGGGCAGCTGATGCAAACTGATCTACGGGACAATATAAACCTACGGTATACTTCAAGCTATTATCCTTTGTAAATTGAACGAATAGTTTCGCGTGCGGGTGCATGTAGGTTTGAAACAGCCTATCCTAGTGGCAAGTAGAGCTCTGAATGCAAAACACTGGAGACTGTTAGAACCTCGACCGAAACGTCTCGGTCGAAGCTCTGTACCTCAAACAGAGACAACTAGACAGGGTCTGGGACACCTTTGGAGCACGCTAATTTATTTATTTATTTATTTATTTATTTATTTATTTATTTTTTGGACGAACTGAATTTTCGATGTTCTTAATAAGCCATTGACGCCAGTCTGCTGTGTGCAAATCGCATTGATGCTGTAACTAGCGAATCAAGAAATACATAGTTAACTCCCTCGTGTGCGGGAAGCCAGATGGTTCAATTGGGGCTGTCGGTGGTCTAGTGGTTAAAAGACTTGTCACCAATGCGAGAGGTCCCCTAGGGGTTCGAGTCCCACTCGGGGCAAAGAATTTTTCCTTCTCGTATGTGGCACCGTTCATTCGGGCCGATCGTCGGGGGTTCTCTCCGGGTACTCCGGCTTCCTCCCCCTCTGCTTTGGAAATGTTCAGCCCACCAAATTTGAAAAAGAAATGCAATTCTAATTTTCCGAAATGTAAATAGCTGAGCTGACCCTTCGCACCACGTGATTGCCGTGTAATGTGTTATGTCCGGTGTGTGAGAGAATGCGTGTGCTTCACGTGAGCGTGCGTGTTGGGTTCAGTTCGCGGCGCTTTGAGCCGATTTATGAAATTGGGTAAAGCGCCTATACAATACTCAGTAGTAGTAGTAATAGTAGAGCGTTGGGTAGGTGGGTGGGTGGGTGTTTGGGAGCTAAGGTCTTTCCCAACCACGTATGAGTGATATCAAAGAGAGGCAACGAGGAAAAGGCCAGCACAATTATATGGCTTCCAGTCAGGACTCGAACCCACGACCCGAGCACTGAAAGTCCAGCTGAACGCTCTACCATTCGGCTATCCTGGCTCCCCTGTAGACCGTTGGACTTTCAATGCACGGGTCGTGAGTTTGATTCCCGTCTGGGGCCACATAATTATTTGTGCTGGCCTTTTACTCGTTGCCCCGTCTTTGATAGCACCTGTACGTGGAGGAAAAGGACGTTACACTCCCGAACACCCACCCACCCACTGTCTCGCATGCACTAAACGTTCCCGAATACATCCCTGCGTACGCCAACAACAACAACAACAAAAATAGGAATAAAAACCCCAGACTTTTGAACACGACGAAATCATGTGTGTTTCACACACACACACACACACACACACACACACACACACATATCCCGCTCTCCTGAACATTAGCTGCGATTCTCGGGGCAAAATTTCACCCAATCAAAACTTAGCCATCCATTTCCTCCTTCAAACCAGAGCAGCCCCCTTCGAGCGCTAGCTTTCACGACTTCTTCACTGAAGAGCTCCTCAGTCGAACGTCAGTCAAACATGGCCGCGCGCGCTAAGGGCTTAGATCTATGGGCCTGCGGTTTGGGTTCTGGCGCGCTCTCTTTGAAACTCTCATTTACCTCCCTTACAAGGGCGCTTCAATCGCTCATCCATCATGCGCCCGACACGCGATTTGCCGAGGAAAGGGGAGAGAATTGTCCCGAGGGGACATTGTAAATGGCTCGAGTGAAGAGGAGAGAGAGAGAGAGAGACGGAGAGTTGTCGGCCCTGCAAAATCGCCTTGGCTTCTCCGTGGCTTTGAAAGATTTGAGATTCTGCGGCCTTTTTTGTATTTTTTTTTTTTTTTAAAGGCATTTCTCGAGGGCATGTTTCCTGATTTTTGACTTCTTTTTCAATGTCATTGTTTACCTTGTCTCAACGCAAATTTGGTGTCACTAGACACGAATATGCTGTGGCAAAACGCTCGAGCAAGCGGCGGTATGGCCGATCAGTTAACGTTGGCCGACATTTGACTCTGTTAGCAGCGATAGTCCACAAAATGCTGCTAGAGGTCCAGGTTCCCAGATGGATGTGAACTATCTTGGTAGTGTCTAACATTCTACCACTTAGACACCTGCACAGTGACATCATCCTAAGGTCCTAACACGTTTGTCAGGCATACAACAAAGCTGTGGAAAACATTTCATCGGATGCTCTTAATCCGTGTATCATTCAGAATCTGACACCTTGCTCGGACTGTTACGTGGTGAAAGTTTGAAGAGCCCGTCGTCTTACCGAGGCATACTGACGGTGACGCAGGCATACAGTCTTCACGTCGCGAGTTCTTCTATTGACTGCGGAAGAAGTCTCATTCACTCACAAAAAGACTCGTGAGCACGTAGGAAAGTGATAGCTGTGTGGAGTTTATTACAACACTTCTCTGGTGTCACACTGCACTCTCAAGCTTCGCACATAATAATTATGAGCTTCTCTCGTGTGTGTGTGCGCGCGCGCGCACACACACACACACACACACACACACACATCTCAGAGTCTTATATATATACACTGATAGCGTTCTAGCACATTCTGAGTCTCTATTACGAAGGAACCAATCAAAAATCAGAACGTAAATCACCTCATTACTATCTTAAAACTTAAGAAGAATCCAGAATTATCGAATCTAGGCGCGTTATATAACCACTTCTAATCGTAAAGAACTCCTACAAAGCGATTTGCACGAAATTTCCGGGAGACTCAGACCTTGACCCTAAATGCGCCCTCCCCCCCCCCCCTCCCCTGCCCCTGAGGTAAGATCAGCTACAGTCAAAACAAGGTCGCTGCTTCTAGATTTTTCGTGATAACAATAGAAACTTCTGGATCACGGAAAACAGAACCAAAACACAGTATGAACTAAACGTAGCAACTTCTCTGTCTCACTCAACCTTCAAAAAACAAACAAACAAACAATACAGCTGTTATCTTTCAGCATACAAACAAAACACACACAACAGACACAGCCACGCTCGCAACATGGACACATTGTGATGACTCGGACTGGCGCGTGTGTTGATCTACGCCCGTAGAAGCGAACCGCGTACTGAGCAGACGACAATATTTGGTTGCGGACCGAAGACCAGCTAGCCAGATTTTTTAGCGATTTTTTTTCGAGGTTGGAAGTGTTAGGCCAAAGAAAGTCATACTTTTTTACTATTTGAAGCCGCAAAGTCACGAAAACGATCGCAGTGGTCGAAAGGAACATCCCTTTATTAGGCAAACTGCATGAGAGTTCTGTAAGTCTCACCGTACACCCTCAAACCACCTAACCCCGCGTGGCTAGACCACGTTGTCTGCACGTAGCGCAGCTAAGAGTGACATGGGAAGTGTTAACAAAAAAACAAAAAAAAACACAAAAAAACTTGAAAGCGACCGCGCGGATAAAGGAGAAAAGAAAAATGCCCCAAGGCCGGTCGACAAAGCGCTTCTAATCTGCTAGGCAGTTAATTCTTGCAGAAGGGATTGATCATCTCACACTAGCCAGACGCAGACGAATGGCGCACTCTCTGCCAGCTGAATTTCTCACTGCACGCAAGTTCTGTCGAAGGGACTTACGCTCTCTCTCTCTCTCTCTCTCTCTCTCTCTCATTTTCATTCCAAAGTTGTTGTTTTTTTTGTTTTTTTTTACATTTCTTGAGTAGCATTAGCAACGGCAAGGTTGAAAATTGGTCTCACGACCAACATCTTTTTTACCGTTGTAAAATAAAGATTCGTTCGTTCGTTCTCTCTCTCTCTCTCTCTCTCTCTCTCTCTCTCTCTCTCTCTCTCTCTCTCCCCCCCCCCCCCCTATAATTATTCCTGTAGATTATAGATTGTTCTTTCTTTGCTCATATTCTCGCAGTTTCGCAACGGCAAGTTCGAACGTGGTATTTCTGCCAAAACTTCTACCGTTGGAAAATAAAACTTATTGTCATTCTCTCTCTCTCTCTCTCTCTCTCTCTCTCTCCCTCCCTCCCTCTCTCGCTCTCGCTCTCTGTCGGGGAGCCGGGGTGGCCCAATGGTAGAGCGTTGGACTTCTAATGCTCGGGTCGTGAGTTCGCATCCCGGCTGGGGCCAAATATTTGTGCTGGCTTTTTCATCGTTGCCCTGTCTTTGATATCACCCTATGTGGTGGGAAAGAACGTTAAACCCCCAACCCCCCCCCCCCCTCTCTCTCTCTCTCTCTCTCTCTCTCTCTCTCTCTCTCCAGGTTTAATTTGACAGGGTTTCATGTCGTTACACAGGGCTTGGTGTAGGTGTACGTGTTTGAGTTGGACAATAAACATGGGGTGGCAGTTGAAATCAATTTATTCTTTATTATGGTGCTGCGTGTCTAGGTTCATTGTTGTCCTGGTGTATGTGTGTGTGTGTGTGTGTGTGTGTGTGTGTGTGTGTGTGTGTGTGACTGTGTGTGTGTGTGTGTGTGTGTGTGTGACTCTGTGTGTGTGTGTGTGTGTGTGTGTGTGTGTGTGTGTGTGACTCTGTGTGTGTGTGTGTGTGTCTGTGTCTGTGTGTGTGACTGTGTGTGTGTGTCTGTGTCTGTGTCTGTGTGTGTCTGTGACTGTGTGTGTGTGTGTGTGTGTGTGTGTGTGTGTGTGTGTGTGTGTGGTGTGTGTGTGTGAGAGAGAGAGAGAGAGAGGGGGGGGGACAGACAGACAGACAGACAGACAGACAGAATTTAAACTGCAGCTTTCACCATCATAAACCGCAGGGGAAAAGGAAGAGAGGCCGGCCTCGCAACAGCTGCAGGCGGGACACTGAGGTAGAGTTATATATAAGCAGGGGACCAACTGGACTGGAGTGGCAAGTATAGCCCAGAACAGAGTGCGATGGCGAAGGGTTGTCGATGGCCTATGCTCCACTTGGAGCCAGGGGCCTAAGTTTCACCCCCCCCCCCCACACACACACACTCCAAGAAAGAAACAAACAGAATTAAACTACGCCTCGGTGGTTTAAATGACAACTGAGCATTGACTGTGATGTCGTAGGATCGTCGGTTCGAATCTCTACGTTGTCCTGTTTCAGGGCCAGCGGTTAGACATCTTCCCCTACTGGCTCTACATGGATGCAATTTATATATAAAAAAAAAATAATAATTTTCTCAAGGAAAGGTGTACCTCAGGCAAAAATCCCAAACTTCCAGTTCTGAGCACAATGCATGACCACGGCCAAAACTTACGTGTAAAAACAAACTCCGCTTCTCGACAGCCACACTGGCTTTACCCTAGAGGATAAGAAAGGTGTCGGACTGTCGGCGCGGAGACGTGACGACAAAAAACGTCCACTGGCGTCACCGTGAGAGGCGTGAAAAGCAATCATGGTAATCAAGAGGTTTCCGGCTATTTAGGGCGGAGGGAGGGGAGGGTCTGCTGCACGGTTGTCTCCCTTCTTGCGTACTTATTCCCCTTCTCTAGTTTCATTCTGGCGAAAACGACAGTCTCCAAGTTTAACTCTTTGACGACGGAGCACAATTTCTGACACGATTTCCTATAGGAAATCGTGTGTCAGAAATTGTGCTCCGTCGTCAAAGAGTTAAGCTGGAATGCTATTGCTTTTCCGTTTACCCCCACTCGCTCGACCCATCTCACCAGCCTAATTTGCACCCGATGCTACCAAGTTGCCGGTCGGTGGCCTAGTTGTTAAGACATCGTCACCAGTACGAGAGGTCAGGTTCGAGTCCCAAACAAAATGTTCTCTCTCGTCTCTGTTATGTTCTGTATAGATGCAAGTGAGCAGGCCTTTTTTTTTTTTTAAATACGTCTGAACACAGGCTGAATGTGTGTTCTTTATTTCATTTTATTTTTTAATCATGTCCTGTGCAGATGCGAGTGAATAGGCCTAAGCGTACGCCTTAATGTGAATAGTTTGTTGTTGTTGCTAATGCTGCTTCCTGGTTAGAAGTATATATTTATGCTAGACTGATCCAGTACATCTAAACACAAGATGAATGTATGTTTCTTTATTAGATTTTCTACTGTGCTCTGTATAGATGTGGATGAGGAGACAGAAGTATATAATTATGCGTCAATGCGTCAATGTGAATGGTTTGTTGCTGTTGCTGACTAGTGTACAGACCACCTATGGATATATATATGGCCGATCGTCGGGGATTTCTATAGGGTACTCCGGCTTCCTCTCCCCCCCCCCCCACACCCCACCACTCCCACCCATCTCTGCTTTTGAAAATGATTATCCCGTAAAATTTGAAAAAAAAAATCGTCTACAAAAATTGCTGAGCTGATTCTGCGCACCACTTGATTGTAATGTGCCAGCGTGTGAGAGAATGCGTGTGACTCGCGTGTGCGTGCGTGTTGGCCGGGTTCCGTTCCCGGCGCTTTGAGCAGATTCAAGAAATTGAACGAAGTCTGAAACTTACATCATAGCCTTTTTACAGGTTACACGTCACTATTACCTTCCGGGACATCTAGTAATAATTCCGCTAAATATAGTATCATTGTTTGGCCGTTTTCTAAATTTGTGGGCAGGGTAAAAATAAATGGCAATCTGGGGCTGTGTGTTGGCTTTGTAACTAAGTTTCATGACAGGTAATAGTGAAAATAGTGACTATTGAACCTGGTATGTGGACTATTTGTATTCATGCGCGGCTGGCACAAGAGCTAGCAGATGACCGAGGACGGACGGGGCAGCTGCTCGCTACTACAGAATTGCCCCCCAAAATCTTAACATTGGAATTTAATTTAATTTGTTTAAATTTACCCTACACGTGAGTCTTTGGCTGCTGGATTTTTGTGACTTTACTTGTGTGTGAATTTTAAAGCATTCCTAGGGTATCATTTGCATGTTTTGTTGAAGGAATGGACAGTATTTTCTTTAAATCGATATCTGTGCTGTGTAGCCTGTATCTGTTATTTGTATGCATCGAACCCCTGATTTTGAGACATTCTGCAAGTTGTACACTTCCTCCCGGCTCCTATACCTCCCCCTCCCCTTTCCCCTCCCCTCCACTGCTTTACTATATCTCTTTTTACTAGTCCACTACTACCCTCTACACCCCCCCCCCCCACACACACACACACACACATCCTTCCTCCACCACCCCACTTCACCCGAACTCTCCGTCCTCCCGGAAGTATCCCAGAGTGCCGTGCAAAAATGGCGGGCAATCAAACAAATTGGCCACGCGGATGGCTCTCAGGTATAGGGTGTTCTAAGTGACCCATCCTATCCCTAGTGAAGATCGTGGCGGGGAGAAGAAGAAGAAGAAGAAGAAGAAGAAGAAAAAAGTTAAGGGTCTCTGGCAATTAGGTGGAGTAATGGAGACACGCTACTACGGCGCCGCAGCATCGGATGCCACACGGCCAAATTGGAACGGTATTAATTTTCAGGAGCCGGTCTGGAGTCGTGGCTTGAAATTTGAACTTTTGGAAGGAAGGTTCGTTTGTATGTAGGGTAGAGATCACGTGTGAGTGCTGTGGGTTCCAGTGTCAGATGCCACGCGGCCTAATTGAACTAATGGAGGTGCATTCATTTTCAGGAGACGCCCGACTTCGTGGTCTGAAATTTTGAAGGAATGATTATTTGAAAGTGGGTTATAGCTTAAAGGTCTGCAATCTCAGCAAAAAGTCAGTGAGCAAGACACATCGCTACAGTGTCTAGCGGATGTTGAGTGCCAGTGCTGCACGATCTTTCTCGCTCAGTGTCAAAACGCAAACTGAGTTGTGAATCAGTCAGGCTGCCCTTGTCTTTTATTGGGGTTTCAGGGACGCTGAGAACTCTGCAATTGTGACAGAGTTGACTGTGCTTGCACGGTCGACTCTGTAAAAAATTTTCACACTTCGGAAAGCTTTTTGTTGGGAGCTTAGATCTTTAAAGGGGCTTTATGCTCACAGATCGTTGTGGGTTGTGTTCGTGGTATCTATCATCACACCACTTAGACACCTAGACAGTGACAGCGTCTGTAATGCTGGCACTGAGCCTACGGAAGCGTACTCGAGGACGCGGCGACCACACTGAGCGCTCTAGTAGTGTAGTAGTAGCAGTGGTCGTCGTAGTAGTATCAGTAGCACTATAGTAGCAGTGGTAGTAGTAGCAGCAGCTGTCGCAGTAGTAGTAGCACTTGTAGCAGCAGCAGCGGTAGTAGTAGCAGCGGTCGTAGTAGTAGTAGTAGTAGTAGTACCAGTAGTCAGTAGCAATAGGAGCAGTAGCAGCAGTAGTGGTAGCAGTGGTCGTAGTAGTAGTAGTAAAAAGTAGCAGTGGTATTGCAGTAGTAGCAGTGGTCGAAGTAGTAGTAGTAGCAGTAGTCAGCATCAATAGTAGCAGTAGCAGTAGTAGTAGTAGTAGTGGTATTGTAGTAGTCGCAGTGGTCGTAGTAGTAGTAGCAGCAGTGGTCGTAGTAGTAGTAGCAATAGTAGTAGTAGTAGTAGCAGCAGTAGTAGCAGTGGTCGTAGTATAGTAGCAGTGGTCGTAGTAGTAATAGTAGCAGTAGTCAGTAGCAGTAGTAGTAGTAGCAATGGTGATAGTAGTAGTAGTAGTAGTAGTAGTAGTAGCAATGGTCGTAGTAGTGGTGTCAGCAGCACTAGTAGCAGCAGCAGAGCAAGCAGTAGCAGCGGTCGTGGTAGTATGTAGTATAGAGACCGGTGAAGTTAGAGACGTAAACACTCTTGTGAACGGTAACTTCAGTGTGTCTCGCGCCACAGGACGACAGTCTGTACCGTTCCATGGAACCACTCACGAAATAGTGGAGGAGTTTCTGAGTGCGTTCAAAATAGGGTTGTAGTAGCTGTATACACGGCGCCGGCCGCTCATTATTCGTGTGCTAGTTGTTCTGTATGAGTTGTCGAGAGAAGTAGAGGTGGTAGAGGGAGGGGTGTGTGTGGGTGTGGGGGGGGGGGGGAGGGGGCTGTTAGACGTTAGACGTTGCATAGTCCGTTCGGGCCGACCGTCGGGGGTTCCTCTCCGGGTACTCCGGCTTCCTCCAATTCTGCGTTGGAAATGTTCAGCCCACAAAATTTAAAGCAGTTCTAAAATTCTGAAACTTAAATTGCTGAGAAGGCCCTTCGCGACACGTGACTGTAATGTGTTCGTGTCCAGTGTGTGAGGGAATGCGTGTGATTCACGGGAGCGTGCGCTATGGGTTTACTCGCGGCGATTTGAGCCAAATATTTGGGGTAAAGCGCCTATATTAATGCCATTATTGTCATGATGATGATGATGATGATGATTGTTGTTGTTGAAGTTAGTGCCGTAAAAGAGAAGGATGTCGTCTAGTTTTTGAGACGCTTACTATCTTGCCCTCTACCCCCCCCCCTACCCCCACCCCCACCCCAACCCCCCGCGGCATTTCTAGTACGCAGACAGTTTTATCGTAAAGACAAACAGTCCATAAGAATGGAGTGAGCGAATCATTAAACATAACGCAACTCACATATAATTCTCGGCAGATACTTGTACTGCCGACACAGTTCAGAACCTGGGCCCGTATGTAGAACTCGAGGTTAATTTAACCAACGGCTACGGGCCTAACCCAGACTAAGACAAAAGAAGCCCCAAAACAAAATTAAATAAAAAAAGGAAGCGAAGAAAGAAAGACAAAAATCCTTCTATAACGGCACAGGCATCTTGCTGGAATGGACCCGCGTCAAAATTTAAAACAAAAACCAACAGAAAATTTAACCCTAAAGCTAGTTTATTAGTTTGAGGTTAGACTCTAACCCGGGGCTAAAAGCCCTAACCTCGACTATTACATACGGGCCCAGCTGTCTGAGTAGTATGATGATAGATACCACGAAAACAGCTCAGAACAATGTTAGCATAAATATGATACCAACAGCCCCTTAAACACACACACACACACACACACACACACACACACACACACACACACACACACACACACACACACACACACACACACACACCACAATTACGTATGTAGGATGCAGCACGAAATAGCGTAATACGAATTCGTATCGTAGAGTCCGCCCGTACTACAACTTGAACTGCGACTGTGCTGTCTATAGTGAGAGACGTGACCTCCAGAATAACTGCGCAGTAAAAAAGTTAATAGGGAAGTTATTTGCAAAGGCCGGTGTGTGAACTGTGTGAAGACCTTTCCAATTTCCATGCACAGTGTAGAGAGTGCTGTAATCGGCAAGAGTCCGTACCACGCCTATGACAATCGGAACGTCTTTCCTCGCGGCGTTTTGTCTATGTCTGTCTGTCTGTCGTGCTGTGCTGTGCTGTGCTGTGCTGTGCTGTGCTGTGCTGTGCTGACTGCCCGTCTGCCTGTATGTGTCTGTGCTGTGCTGTGCTGATGCCCGTCTGCTGTATGTGCTGTGCTGTGCTGTGCTGTGCTGTGCTGTGCTGTGCTAATGCCCGTCTGCCTGTATGTGCTGTGCTGTGCTTGTGCTGACGCCCGTCTGCCGTATGTGCTGTGCTGTGCTGTGCTGACTGCCCGTCTGCCTGTATGTGCTGTGCTGACTGCCCGTCTGCCTGTATGTGCTGTGCTGTGCTGTGCTGACTGCCGTCTGCCTGTATGTGCTGTGCTGTGCTGTGCTGTGCTGTGCTGTGCTGTGCTGTGCTGTGCTGTGCTGACTGCCGTCTGCCTGTATGTGCTGTGCTGTGCTGTGCTGACTGCCCGTCTTCCTGCTTATGTGCTGTGCTGTGCTGTGCTGTGCTGTGCTGTGCTGTGCTGTGCTGTGCTATCTGCCTGTCTGTCTGTCTGTCTGTGCTGTGCTGTACTGTATTATGTGAATTGTTATCCAGTGTCTGTCTGTCTGTCCGTCTGTCTGTCCTGTGCTGTACTGTATTATGTGAATTGTTATCCACTGTCTGTCTGTCTGTCTGTCTGTCTGTCTGTCTCTCTCTCTCTCTCTCTCTCTCTCTCTCTCTCTCTCTGAAACGCTTTATCTACCTAAAGCTTCTATCGTGGTTAAATAAAGTGTCATTCTCCCGAGAAGAGAACCTCCTTCCTGTTAGCCCCCCGACCCCCGCCCCCCTCCCCCACTACCACCCAAGCAATATAAATAATGGAATGGAATGGACACTAGTCAAATTTTAATGCGTTGACCAGTGACCATGCATAGAAGTGACAGCGTTACAAGGTTACTGTGGGTCCCTGCAAAGTTTTGTAATACACTGAGTGACGTAATTGCGGAATGACGTCAGGACTCTGGCGTGTCATATCGTAATCCTAGAAACACTCATCATCAGCAATTTCCAGAGTAAACAGTGACAACTGTGCAGAGGAGTGGGGTCGTTTTATTTAGACCCACCAAGACCCATCTTCGACCTTCCACTGTGTGTCGACGAAGGCCGTGTATGGCTTCTGTGTGTGTGTGTGTGTGTGTGTGTGTGTGTGTGTGTGTGTTTGTGCGTGCGTGCGTGCGTGCGTGTGTGTGTGTGTGTGTGTGTGTGTGTGTGTGTGTGTGTGTGTGTGTGTGTGTGTGTGTTTCCCCCCCCCCTTCCCCCCCCCCCCCCGGAAAGATGACTACAATAGCAGCTTGTCGTGACGCAGGCTAGATATAAAAGCGAAGGTGACCCCATTTTCAAACGCTAATTGTTGTTACGGTCTGGAGGTATTGTGTCTCTGATTTAAAAAAAACAAAAACAAAAAAACAAAAAAAACCCTTATGAAGGAATCACTCCATTCGTCATTGTCCGTAGGACTGTCGAGCTTATGACTACCGAGAATTCGGACTATCGTCACGTAAGACTATTAATTTTTCGTAGGACTGTCGACACGTAGGACTATTTGCGGTGGACTATCGACACTTTAGACTATTTGCGTAGGACTGTCGACAAGTAGGACTACCGACGCGTGGGACTACTTGTGTAGGACTATCGACACGTTGGATTTTTTGCGTAGGACTATCGCCATGTTCACTGTATTTTATCTTATCTGTGACAGAGCATCATGTGAGTCCAAAGATTTTCTTTTTTTAGAGTCTCTCTTAAACAGACAATAAAGTATTTTGAATTGAATTGAATTGAATGTAGGATTATTTGCTGGGACTATCGGCAAGTAGGACTATTTGTGCAGGACTATCAACACGTAGGACTAGCAGCACGCACCCAAGGGTCGCCCGCACTCGTCGCTGGGGTGCTCATCTCGCGTGCTACATCGGGGGGAAAAAAAACAACCCGCTGTCTCAATTGCCCCCCTGTGCTGAGCAGCAGTTCGTGCGATCAATCAGGCAGCGCGAAACTAGATCAAAGGAGAAATTTGTCGCCTACGTGTTCTCTCAGCATGGGCGATGTGGACACAGGATACCCCGGATTTGATCGAGACAATGCACAGGCGGGTAATGACAGGGCAAAGCTTAGAGGTGAGAGCTTCCAATCCAGTCCACAAAGGAAATAGTGCTGAGTCGCGTGTTCCCTGGCGGAAATCTGTTCATGCGTTGAGAGACTAATTCGAATCCAATAAGGGTTTGTAAACGGAGCTGTTTTTTCCTTGTCTGACAACCCGGGAGATATCGACGACGCTGCTGACAATGGGGGAGATTTGATTGGTCTAGGCGGTGCGGTTGTAACTGTCATGAGGTTATGAAGTAGTGATTACAAGGAAGAAGAAGAAGAAGAGGAAAACTAGAGGTGGCAAAGTTGGTGGTCGAATGATACATGCTCGTTTGCTAAAACAAACACGAAAGAGTATTGTATGTATCCGCTCCGCCTCTTCTCTCTCTCTCTCTCTCTCTCTCTCTCACACACACACACACACACACACACACACACACACTCACACTCTTGTCTTTTGTGTGATGTGGGAACATTCGTCCTACGAATCGTTGATGTAATAAAGGAACATGCCTTAAATTACGCGTCTTTTCAAATTTGCGTTATATTTCCTGAGACAGGGTACCTTAAGCCATATTAATATATATCGATCTTTCTTGTAAGTCAAATACTTTCAGATATACAGAGGGGTTTTATTTTGGACACAAATTTTTGATGTGATAAAGGAACGTCCAGACTGACACAAACAGTAGGTGTACTCTGGGAACCGAGCAGACACAAACTGCAGATTCAATCCGGGAACATTGACAATAACACGATAAATCAACTTTTGTAATCCTTTAAACCGAGTTTGTCCTTTACCAACCATGCTGAAAACGTTTTCATATAGTGATTTTCCTTGTATGTGGAAGGCTATAGGATATACAGAGGGGTGCATGTTGGACACAAATTGTTGATGTGATGAGGGAACATTCACGCAGACACAAACAGGAGGTTTAATCTGGGAACCGACCAGACACAAACTGAAAGTTCAATTTGGGAACCTAGACTATGGATCGATAAATTATCTTTGTAATGCTTAAACTCGAATGTTTCATGACCAACCATGTTGGAAACATTAAAAATCATGTGTCATAAGTGGACACCAGCAATAGGTTATGCATTCACCATCAAATTATTGTTGACAAATCACAGTGGTAAAGGCGTACCATCCAAGATACCTATACAGGTGCGAATTGACAACCTGCATTTGGTCGGCTGGTTTGCAGATTGGTTGGCTGGATTGATGAATGGTTGACTGTTTGGTTGAAGTTTTAATATCGCTCGCCGAAAAGATGGAGACGGCTCATTGGGCGATGGCTTAAGCGTTGTGTATTGTGTAGGCTTTTAGCTCTGCCCAGCCCCGCTTTGTCCAGCCCGATCATGTAATTACAGCCTTTCAGCACGAGTCCCACGCGCCTATTACCTAGGTGCGTAGTGCCGCGGGGGAGGGGAGGTGGGTTGGATAACTGCCGTACTGAAAAGATGTTTAAACTAGTCATGTACTGCCTTTTTTTCGGTTTTACCAGAGAGAGAGAGAGAGAGAGAGAGACTCTGGCTACAGAGAAAGAGAGAGGGGCGGCATTGACGAATAAACAAAAGATAGTTTCTTTTAGGGTGAGGTGAGTGTGTGTGTGGGGGGGGGGGGGGGGGGTCTACTGACGAGAGAGAGAGAGAGTACTTTCTTTCGATGGAGCGTAGTGGTGGTGTTCATGGTAACGTTCTCACTCGGCCATGAGAAAGTCTCACATAACTGTCACCAGGGCCCGCAGGTAAAAGTCGAGGTAAGGGATTTTAGCCCCGGGTTAAGGCCTAACCTCAAACTAAACTGACTCTAGGGTTAAATATTCTGTTGCTGTTTTGTTTTAAATCAGAAGGGGGTCCATTCCGGCAAAGTGAATATGCCGTTATAAAAGAATTTTTCTTCTTTCTTCGCTTCCTTTTTTAAAATTTGATTTTATTTTTGGGTCTCTTTTGTCTTACTCTGGGTTAGGCCAGTAGTCGTGGGTTAGATTAACCTCGAGTTTTACATGCAGGCTCAGGGTAATAACTGAAGTAACGGCCAAAACTGGTTCAAATGCAAGAAAAGGGAATAGAACATATTTTGTAGAATAGCGTAATTTTCGAAATAAAGTACCGATCCTACCCATCTTTCTCTCCGCCGCCGCGCCGTGCACCCGGCAGTCAATCTATGTATCTGGCGACTCCAACTTGTAACCTCTTTCTACGTACCTCTGACGCCAGATGCCACCTTGTGTCTTACATCATGACATTCAGAATGGATTCCCCTACACCACTATGACCGTTTCATGCCGACTGAAAGTCATCAGGCAAATTCTCCCGTTTGCTACCGCAGTGAAGCCATTTCACCGAATACAGTATCTGTGCCGTTAAACCTTATTTTCCACTACTCCGACGGCTACACTATACTGATGTTATATACCATTAGATTCTCTAAGCGGCTGAACGGCACGTTTTCCTCTGATATACTTTTTATCCCGACTTCATCAATATCCCCGCGGCAGTCAGTCTGTGTATTTGCCGACTCCCAACTTCTAACCTCTATCTAAGTACCTCTGACGGCTGACACCACATCATTACATTTAGCTTGCATTTCTCTACACTACTATTACCGTTTCATACCGGCTGAAAGCCATCAGACAAATTCTCCCGTTTGCTACCGCATTGATCAGCTATTACACTGAATCCAGTATCTGTTCCTTTAAACCTTATTTTCCACTACTCCGACGGCTACACTATACTGATGTTATATGCCATTAGATTCAGCAGTCAATTCTCGTTGTGCATCACTAGATGACTAAACGGCTCTACGACCAGTTATCCTAAAATACCCCCCCCCCCCCCCGATCCTACCCATAATTATCCCCGCCGTTGTGCACCCGGCAGTCAGTCTTATGTATTTGCCGACTACCAACTTCTAACCTCTTCCTACATACTTCTGACGACTGGCACCATCTTGTGTCCTATACCATGACATTCAGCATGGGTTCCCCTACACTACTATGGCCGTTTCATGCCGGCTGAAAGCCACCAAATAAATTTTTCGCGTTTGATACCGCACTGATCAGCCATTTGAAAATGTTCAGCCCACCAAATTTGGATAGGTTCAGCCAACCAAATTTGAAAAATAAATGCAATTCTAAATTCCGAAATTTAAATAGCTGACTGTCCCTTCGCACAACGTGATTGTAATGTGTTTACGTCCAATGTGTGAGAGAATGCGTGTGATTCACGTGAGCGTGCGTGGTGGGTTCAGTTCACGGTGCTTTGAGCCAATTCACGAAATTGGGTAAAGCGCCTATACAATACTCATTATTATTATTATTATTCTTTCACGGAACCCAGTACCTGTTTCTTTAAACCTTATTTTCCAGGGCCAGGACCAAAGCATCTCTCTCTCTCTCTCTCTTAAGACCCCAGCAATGAGCGGCCACACATATAATTTTATCTGTGTGCCGTAAAATCCACACTCCACAAGTGGTATCTGAAGCAGACGAGTGGGTGAGGTGTGGGGGGTTGGGGGTTTAACGTCCTTTTCCACCACATACTGGTTATATCAAAGACGGAGCAACGATGAAAAATCAGCACAAATATTTGGTCCCAGCCGGGATACGAATTCACGACCCGAGCATTAGAAGTCCAACGCTCTACCATTCGGCCACCCCGAAAGCAGACGATAATAAGTCCAATTAGTGCCTTTTGCACACGAGAAGGTCACATAGCCGCTTTGAGTACTGCTTCCGAGACCACAAAAAGAAGGCTTAGGAGCCGCCATGGTTCAAAAGAAAATTCTACTCTGAAAAGGACGATACTTCTCGCAACACGTCACGACTCTTACATCAACATTCACTTTATGCCGAGTCCTTCGTTTATGTACACTGTACAGCCCATGCCCCATTCAAGTTTCCAAAAAAACTGACGAATGTACACGTGCTGTTTTTGCTGATTTTATCCCCCCCCCCCCCCCCACGCGCGCCAACGGGTTTGCTGATACGATCTTGATTGCACGAGAGTATCGCACGGTGTTTTGCGGAACAAAACTGCTCCCCGTTGCTGAACGCCGAGTCCGGTCGGTCCAAATGGTGTGAGGACGTTCGAAGAAGAGCTCAGCTGAAATGATTAGACAGAATATGCGTCTGCGGTAGGCCGGTAGTCGTGTTGAAATGAGAAAACAAAAAGTTTAGTAAGGACATCATGTGAAACATAGGCACGTGTCCTACTAACGCCTGTAGGGGTGAGATGCGGGTGTTTGCTGATTAGCTATTATATTGATCCATGGCGTGTCGCAGCTATTCAGGGCCAATGCAAGTCTTCACACCTTTCGAGACTGGTGCCGATAGGAATGGGTCAGGGAGTCTTTACCTTTGTTACCGCTTTTCCTGATTAGCTGATAATCGACCTAAACCGGGTACATTGTTTTAATTAACAGAGAGAGAGAGAGAGAGAGCACCCAGTATCCATTTCTGGGTTGTGACGTGTATACACTGGGCCCGCTTGCTAAAAACTAATAAGGTCAACGTGATATATGCCCGCTGGCGCGTGCCGTTTACACTTCTTCACATGTCCCTGGTGTCTGCTACGCGTAACCAACCCGGGGTATTGGAAGCTCCAAGCCACCCTGGCGCCGCGAGCGTGTCCCGTCTTCGGGGTGTCTGCTGCGGGGTATTGGACGTTTCACACCACTGCGATACATGACTGCGAGCGGCGCAGGTGGTGAAGTATTCTCGGAAGTATTAATCCACAAAGAGTGAAAAGACCTCCTTACTTTTTTGTTGTTAAACAAGAAGCCTAAAATTTGTCACGCACCACACAGTTAACTGAAGTAAATAAGTTAAAGATTCGTAACTATCAAAGTAACGACTTAAGGGTAATTAAACAAACAGTGCGATACACAACAAGAAAGTGGAGAAAACTCATATGCGAGGTGAGGTTTTGTGTACAATGTTTGCTTCCTTGGTCAGTTACCATCTCAGCCCCACCTGCCCCCCCCCCCCCCCCCCGGCCCCTAAGTTACCAAACACCATGACACCAAGGTGTTTCAGATATATTTGTTTAGTCCGTGCTGTTCAACGGTCGCAGCTGCTCGTACGCCATGATACCTAAATCGTTTAAGAAGGATTTTTCCTTCCATTCTTCTCTTCCTTTTTTATTTTTGTTTTTGTTGGTTTCTTTCATCCATCCTTCACCATTTTCCGACTTCTTTTTATTCATTCGCATGTTTACAATGCGCATTTCATAATAATAATAATAATAATGCGTCAGGTACAAGCTGTGCCGTCAGCTGCTTATCCTTTTTTTGTTAACGTGTACACGCACATTTTTTATCAGTGAAAAAAAAATATATTATTGCAGGACGAAAATTTATATATTTAACACTTAATGAGCACAAATAAGCTTTAGCTTATACAGTCTTCACAAAAAGTTAAGGACCAGTCAACATAATGGGTGACAGTTTCAATAAATCAGAAAAAAAATAAACGAATAAGATTTTTCCCGTAAAATTCGGTAGCAAGGTTAAGGGGTAATTAGTGAACATGGCGACCACTGTGTGGATGGCACGTGCGCGTCACACAGCATGCTTGGCGCGTTTGAAAATCTGCAATTCCGGCAAAACTAGACGGAGTTTCAGTGTTCAATGAGTGATACCTGGGGCTTTCTGCACGGAAAAAATGAGATGCAGGTCAAAGAATGCATCCCTGGTTATGAACTGTGCTCATTTGTTTGCCTACATAAGCTGCTGTTTCAGCGATGTTCAGCACTACACCAGCATGCCACCACGACAAAAGTTGAATGATATTTGCAAGTGGTCCTTAACTTTTTGTGAAGGCTGTAGTAACGCTCAGGGTGAAACAAACACAGTGTAACGGTATTGCAATGGCAGACTAAATTAATCCTAAAATCTCATTAATCAATACTAGAGAGAGAGCGGGGGGGGGGGGGGGTGTCTGTGTAGGTTGACAAAAAGATAAATACATGTATACATATAAAAAGATAAAACAAAATAAAAAGAAATAAAGATCCCCCAAAAGCAAGAAATAAAAAAAAAAAAAAATTAAAATTTCCTATGGTCTACACTAGACACAGTTAAGGAAGTATCAGTAAGCAGACAAAATTACTCCTAAAATCTGATAAATTTACACAACAGAAGAGAGAGAGAGAGAGAGAGAGTGGTGTTGCCAGGAGTTTTTTTTGTTGGGGGGGTTGATTTGAGGCGATTTAGCCAAAACAGCCATGAAAGTTTCGGCTTTTTACAGAAAGTTTCGGCTCTCTCTTCCGAAGCAGTTTCACAAGTTTTTCGACTAGATTCCCTACTGTTACGTTCTCCCTCCACCTCCATGAATTAAAGATGTTCTGTAGATATATATTCCGCAATAAAACAAGTCTTTGGAGTAAAATAACAAAATTGAACAAACTTCATTTCCTTGAACTTTAGAATGCTGTCTACCAAACATTCAGCACAAATCCAAGAAAAAGTGGGACTTTGAGTGTGACTGTCCCTTGGAAATTAGTCCAGCCAGCACAGGAATCTCACAGAAACGGACATAATCGAGCCGATTCACTCGTGAAAACTTCGGCTCGGCCAGCCGACATGACAGACAGATTATCGGCTTTTTTAAATAAAAAAAAATTCGGCTTTTAGCCGAGATCCGTCCCCAAACGACATCCCTGGAGAGAGAAAGAGAGAGAGAGAGAGAGAGAGAGAGATTATTGTGTACTCACAAAAATAAATAAATAAAAACGTGATGGTGTGGAGTGGGGTTTGCAGGCGCACAAATGTGGTAGTGAGGGAGTCAACGCATGGTTTTTACAAACAGTTTTTAATACCACTATAAGGAGCGGTGTACTATGTTGGTATTCTGGTGCAGCGTGGTTGCAGTGAAGGCTAGAGGGCAAAGATCGTAGATGGACAGAGCAGAATCGAACATTCGCAGGGCTGAATTGGGACTGTGCCCCGCGGCGTGGGGCTGGGGTACTTATAGGGAGATCACGTGCAAACCATCAAAGCAACCCTAGGGTGCGTAGCTGGAGGAGAGTAGATTCACGGCTAGAGGGGAGAATCTGTGTTTGTCAGCACATGGAAAACTGATGATAGCGGGCGTACTATAGCAGCTAGAACTTTCAAACAAACGGCAGCTAAAAGGCCTGAACAATACTTCAAAATGGCATACGTTTGGAACATCACAGAGATTTTCCTATCACCGATTGAAGAGCGTAAAGCCAGGGACCACGCACTGAATTGAAAATGGCAAAATGCACCCGTAAAACTATGAAACAGCGCTAAAAACAAAACATGATTAAAGTAAAAACTCTCCTGAAACTACTACAGTTTACAGGGTAGTGCTAGGTTGAACGACTGTGGAGATATTTAGCACCAAAGGACACAAACAAACACAGCTAATTGGCACATGTGCCACCGTGGATCTACACACTGCGCGCGTGCCTGACTGGGCACGCGGCGGCTCGTGGCATAGCGCTGGCCAGAGAACAGAGGGGGTAGTGGGGCCAGAGACCAAAATAGTGGCCGAGCGGGTGGGAACCACTCGGCTAAAAATAATAAATAATAATAATAATCGCTGGGCTGCGCTAGACACTGTTAAGGAAGTATCAATATCTGTATTTTCTGGTAGAAACAGTTCTTGCCAGTAACCAATGTTTTTGAAGACATTCTTTCTTCCGAATGACCCGGCGCACATGGCGTATGGCAAGGACTGAAGTTATCCAACAGAAACAAAATCCACGTTTCGAGCATGCGCATCGAAGAGGCATTTCCCCAAGTTTAAATAGATTGCCGAGTAAGCTCGTCCACGCTCTGGCTACTCCCGCGTCACGGGTCTGCTTTCAAACGTTAGGAACAAGAGGACAAAAGGGGCTGTTTCGCAGATCAAAGGCGCCGCTACAGAGGGGCGGAGCATCAACTCCCGCGCCACACCCGTGCTGTAAGAGGCGAGGGGACATGGCGGCTCTCAGACGATGAGATCAAAAGGAAGTGGGCGGAGCTTCAGTTCCCCTGAGACAGAGCGCGCACACCACTTCAGGGCTGCCGTGACGATTGCGGCGACTGCTTGACAACAGAGACAACGATTAAGCGGGTATTCCTTCTTGGCGGCCGGGATATGTAGCCATACCGGAGATCGATCTGGCCTGTTTTAGCGGCTCCAACGCATAGTGACGGAGGAGACCAAATGACCGGCTGAGTACAATAATGTTTTAAACCGGGCACTTGCCTTTTGCTAGAAAGCCAGTAAGATTTGACATGTTTTATAGTTTAGCTGTTATTTCCCATCAAGCCGAGTATTTTGATCCAAGATGCAAATCAACACCGAGCTTTACCTCAGTAAAGGCAATTTTTCCGCGAAAAGCAGCCGTCAATTCCCCTAGGGCCTAGGTATAGGTAGCATGACGCTTTCACTGTCACTTCGCGGAAAAACACGCGTTTTTTTTTTTTTTTTTTTTTGGGGGGGGGTATTCTAACCTCGGCCTGTGCTGCTGTTTCTGCAAAGACTTCTATAATTTATACATAAAAAGAAAGGACACTGTCTCCTCTTTTCAACCATTGTATTTGTATATTTGTGTTGGCAGAGCCTACCCCCCCCCCCCCCCCGGGTCCTTCCCATTTCTGTCTTTCGGGATCACAGTAAAAGAACTTCAGTTTAAAAAGGGGTGTTTGTCGGAAATGCTCGTCCACTGGCCTTAAACTGGAAAGGGAACACAAAAATACGCGGTACGGATGCTGCTGTACAGCATCTAGTCAATATTAAGTACAGAATGAGGGACAGTGCAAACAGTGCTATTGTTTGCCACTGCAGCTTCAAGGGAAGGGTTCACTAAACGGTGCACGTGAAGCGTTGGAATAACCAAAACGACATCCCCGCGTTAAATTGTTTATTTGGCGTCGCCTAGAGATTTCACGGGTAAGTGCCAGCTGGCAACTTGTGTACTGAGCCACGCACGCAGGAGAGCGAGTTGTCATGTGAGGCGACACGGTCCAATTGGCACTGCTTGATCTGCACTCATCAAATCAACTTTGCTTTGTGCTGCCGTCAGAGTGGACCTTTAGTCTATTGCTCTGGGGCCAGCACCGTGAGACTGTCTCGTGGCCGAGTTAGAAGGTATCTGCATTACACTCCCTAAAAAAAAAAAAAAAAAAAACACGTCAACAACAACCACAACCAAAAAACCCACAAAAAAACCCAACCCAACTCTCCTTATAAGAAACCCTCTTTCTCAGCTTTTTTCAGTGATCGCACTGAAGAAAGTCAGTTTCAAAAACTTATTAAGCGGCCTGAAGGATGAGAGAGTGGATACGGACCCCCCCCCCCCCCCCAACCACCCGCAGTTGTTTTTTTTTTTGTTTTTTTTTTTTTTTTTTTTTTTTGCTGCAACAACTCTTTGCCGGCTCCAGTGTGTTACAGAGGGCTCGGAAGTTGGGCAATTTTTATTATGCATGATGATGGAGATGACGATGATGGTAAGATGATGCTATGGAGGTCCGTGTGGTTTTAGGACTGCAAGACAGGGCCGCATTCCACGCTTCCTGTGATAAATAACCCGGCATTAACCAGTCCCGGGAACTACGGCACCTGTGTGCCGGCCTTGTAATCATCCACATCATAAGACGTGTCATACCAAGGGAAGCACCCCCAAAGTCGCACCCGTGAAGTGGGTGAAGCTCGGCTGTGTGGCAACAGCCTCCCCAATGGGTCCATAGCACACCCACTTTGGGTAGGAGCCGACCTAGGTAGGAAAAATCGCGCTTGCCTCGGCTGGGACTCGAACCCGGGTCTCCCGATCCATAGCCCGAAGTGCTAACCACTACACTACGGGGGCCGGTCAACCCCCACAGTTTAAGTAGTTTACAATCGCCAGTAGATTTCACAGGTAAGTGTCAATTGCCATGCGTGTAGGATAACGATAAGGTGCGAGTTGTGATGTGAGGGGACACGGTCTACTGGTGCTGAGTGTACTGGTCTGCGCTCAACAAGTCAACCTCACTTGCTATGTAGTGGAAAGGACGTTAAACCCCAAACACCCACCCAACTTCACTTGTGTGGCCGCCAGTTTTGGCCGTTACTTTATTGCCCTGGTGACAGTTATGTGAAACTTTCTCACGGCCGAGTGAACACCACCACTACGCTCCATCAATAGAAATCTCTCTCTCTCTCTCTGTTTCTCTTGTCAGTAGACCCCCCCCCCCCCCCCTTCCCAAACACACACAAAGACTCGCCTCACCCTCAAACTATCTTTTGTTAGCTTGTCAATGCCGCCTTACTCTCTTTCTCCGTAGCTAGACTCTCTCTCTCTCTCTCCCTGTCTCACTCCATTGCTAATTGCCTGCTCATTGTTTTAATCATTACTTCCATAATTAGCTCTTCCGTTTTTTATTGATTATTGTTTGTTAAATGATTAAATTACGTAAATTAGGGGGAGCCGGGGTGGTCGAATGGTAGAGCGTTGGACTTCTAATGCTCGGGTCGTGAGTTCGATCCCGGCTGGGGCCAAATATTTGTGCTGGCTTTTTCCGTTGCCCCGTCTTTATATCACCCTATGTGGTGGAAAAAGACGTTACCCCCCCCCCCCCCCCAAGTAAATTAGTGTTTGTCGGGGGGAGGGGGGGTCTTTAGTGTAGCAGGACATTGTAGACAGGTAATTTTCTATCTTTTTTGAAAGAAATCTCTCCCCGTACCAACCTCACCACTTCCTCCGCCCCTCCCCCCCCCTCCCTCCTCGTCTCGCCTAGCCCATCACACCCGCACCATACCCCAGCTCTCTCTCTCTCTCGTTTTGTTTATATGTCCAGAATATAAGAAATTACGTGTATGGAGGATATATACATATGATACATATCATTAGTTACGAAACCTGAATATATGGAGCGTGCGTGCTCATCCTACCCCCCCCCCCCCACCCCCAAATTTTCAGTCTTGGGCCGAAAGCCTACTGAATAAATTGATTTGTCTCTCTCTCTCTTTCTGTGAAAAACTATGTGGCCATAGTTGTCAAAGACATTCTCTGTCTGTCACACTCAGTAAAACACAGTAGCTAATTTTTGTCATGAACTATGCATCTGAGAGTATAACTCGGGAAACTTTCTCTCTGAAAGTCTCCCTGATACAATTCCGTTAGTTCCCTCTCTGGTAGTATAACTCACGAAATGTTCTCACGTCTCTCAAAGTCTCCCTGATGCAATTTCGTTAGTTGTCAACTCTCTCTCTCTCTGATATAAATCCATTAGTTGTCAAAGAAAATATCCCTCTCCCCCTCTCTCTGAATAATTATATGGCTTTACTCGTCAAAGAAATTCTGTCTGTTTCATAGAGTAACACAGTTGCGAATTTTGTCATGAACTAAGCATCTGATAATACAACTCAGGAAACTTTCTCTCTGAAAGTCTCCCTGATACAATTCCGTTGGTTGTGAAATCCCCCTCCATTCTCTCTCTCACTTTCTGGTAGTATCACTCACGAAACATTCTCTCTCAAAGTCTCCCTGATGCAATTCCGTTAGTTGTCAAACCCCCCCCCCCTCTCTCTCTCTCTCTCTTTGATACAATTCCGTTAGTTGCCAAAGAAACTCTCTCTCTCTCTCTCTCTCTGGATAACTATAGGCTTTAGTCGAGTGTTTCCAGCTTGTGCAGAGTGAGTTTTTACGGGCATAAAGCCACGCAAAGCTTGTGCAGAATAAAACCCTGACTAACTAATTAACTGGCTTCAATTGTTAAAGAAATTCGTTCTGTCTGTCACATTGAGTAAAACAACCGTAGCGAATTTTTTGTCATGAACAATGTATCTGATAATATAACTCAGGAAACTTGCTCTCTCAAAGTCTCCCAGATACATTTCCGCTAGTTTTCAAATCCCCCCCCCCCCCCCGTCTCTCTGTGTGATACTATTCCAGTAGTTGTCAAAGGAAATCTCTCTCTCTCTCTCTCTCTGACTTGGTAAACCACAACATTTTGTTGGAGAAATTATCTATATACATGTACATCCCTGATCCTAAGACAATCTCCTTATTTTGTTCATATCTTCAAGGTAGAAGGCAGAAAGTTTACCACAATGGTGCGTTTTCTGAGGAAGGTGTTGTAAGCTCGGTATGCTCTATCCTTGGCCCAGTTTTCTTTTGTTTATTCATCAATGATATGCCCCTCTCCATCTCAAACTCTAATGTAAGCTGTGATATGTTTGCTGACGACTCCACGCGCCATGCGTCGGATATGGATGAGTCCAAAGTAAACGAAGTATTGCAGCATAGCCTCATTGAAGTCTCCCAGTGGTGTAAAAGTCAACCACATGGCAATCAATACCTAAAAACAACAACAAAAAAACCCCTAAAGCATGCTAATGACAACGTGCCAAAATCAACAACGCAAACTATCTCCTCTGCGGTTGTCAGTTGGATCGGAGTCCATCGAGCAAGTCTCAAACCACCGTCTACTATGTGTCATAATTGACGACCAACTCTCCCTGATGCAATTCCGTTAGTTGTCAAAGAAATCTCTCTCTCTCTCTCTCTCTCTCTCTCTGTGTGAATGATTATACATGTACGTCTCGCATGGTTAAAAAAAAAAATCTCTCAATCTGTTTCACTCAGCAAAACACAGTCACGAACAGTATCGTAAACTATGTATCTGGTAATATATAGCTCACGAAACTTTCTCTTCCAAAGTCTTGCCGATACACCCCCCCCCCCCCGCCCTCTCTCTCACTCGCTGCATGATTATACGTCTTTAGTAGTGAACGAAATTCTCTCAATCTGTCTCACTCAGTATAAAATAGCCGGGAACTGTGTTGTGAACTTTGTATCTGGTATTATGACTCAAAACTTTCTCTCTCTTCCAATGTCTCCCCAAGACAATTACATCTTCCCCCCCCCCCCCCCCCCCCCCCCCCCCCCCCCTCTCTCTATCTCTCTCCTCTCTCTCTGGTGCGATACGATTCCGTGAGTTTGTCAAAAGAAATCTCCCTCTCCCTCTCTCTTTGAATAATTATATGGTTTTACTCGTCAAAATTATTCTGTCTGTTTCGCTGAGCAAAAAAACATGGTCAAGATGCTCAAGCCCCCCCCCCCCCCCCCCCCCCCCCCGGCTCAGTGAAAGAATTCATTAAAGAGTCCTTTTATAAGCAGAGCGGAAGGCCGAGTCAGTACTTGCTGAGCGGACAGATAAAGGAAGAGAATTCCAAATAGTCGGTGCTGCAGAAAAGAAAGACCTTTCTCCAAAGGTTTTAGTGAAGACACGTGGTTTGCAGAGTGTGAGAGTGGATGAGCGAAGTGTTCTTGTTGGTACGTAGACTAACTCAGAGAGATAAGAAGGTCCTGACTGACTAATGACACGGTAGCACATGCAAGCAATCTTAATGCGAGCCCCTGGGGAGCCAGTGCAAAGTGCGGAGGTGTGGGGTGATGTGATCTCTTCGCGAAACTCTCAGAACTAGGCGTGCCGCATTGTTTTGTAACCTTTGGAGTCACTGTAAGAGATCCTTCGGGCTGTTTACAAGGAGACCATTACAGTAATCCAAGCGTGAAAGCACAAAAGCTGACACAAGAGTCTTTGTACCCTAAACTGAGAGGAAATGACGAATAGAGCTAATACGACTGAGCTCACAGTAGTTCACAGTAGGGATGATGTTCACTACATGGGCATGCATAGTCAAGTGTGAGTCAAGAACAACACCAATATTCTTAGCTGATTTGGCAAATGGAACAGTAGCATCACTGACAACAAGAGTATCAGGTAATGGACCAGCGGACTTAGCTAAGGCATATAACTGATATCCATAGCCAAAAGCTGTTTATTAATGCACACATAACCTCTCATGTTAATTATGCATCCACTGTTTGGGATGGGTGTTTTGTTTTTGTTTTGTTTGTTTTGTTTTGTTGTTTTTTGGTCGTTAGTGTTACATGATATGTTCTTAAAAGAGTCTAGCACAGCCCAGAAGAGACCCCCCTCCCCTCCTCCCACGACCATTGTGAGTACACATAGAGCTCCCCCACCTCCTCGTCACTCTGCCATCGCAGTAACGTCACACTTTATGCCTTTCCTTCGCAAGTCCGCTTATAGACAGATTCAAGAGTCACCATTTTCAGCAGTGTGGGAATCACGGGGAAGCCGTTGTATGCACGTCATTCGTGACGAATTGCATACCCGTGTGGGCATGGCGCCACCATCTTGTTGATACAAACATCTAAACTTACGAAAAACAGGGCTGCAAAACTGGCAAAGCACGTGGGTTTGAAAGATGTCGGTTTGCCGGTTATGCTGCTTTTCGTAAGTTTAGATGTTAGTATCAACAAGATGGCGGCACGATCATTACGTAATAGGGGTAATCATCGAATTTTGTTCAATATCCCGGGGAGTTGTGCAGAAAGTGAAGATTAGAGTGTAGCAAGATATGTAGATTTGGACAGCGGTTTTCCTGATACCATCGGACATGCAGAAGAGTTGGAAGAAAATAACTTTGATGATGGGAACGAGAAGGTGATCAATCAACGCTAATCGAGTGCCAGTGGGAGGTGGCAGATGTGTTCTGTGTGGGGGAGGCCAGGAAAGTCGGAGAGGAGTGAGTAGAGGCAGTACTGGGAGGCAACGGAGTGAAACTAGAGGGAGTGCTGCGTTAGATCTGAATCTCACGGCTGTTTGGATAAACATATACACAGACAGTAACCAGTCTACGAAGGTGAGAATGGTCCTGCTGTGTTTCCCCCGGCTGATTGCATCATCATAGACTTTTAGGATATTCTTTTCCCTGGACTTTGTCATGTTGTAGCAGAGCACTGAACAAACCTGTATGCTAGACAGAGGTGTGTGCATTGGTGCAGCAGGAAGGGTGGAGGGGTGGGGGGCCCGAAAAGCTGGGCACACTGTGCATTTTGCTGTGTCGCATGTGCTCATTGGTCTGTACATAGGTGTTTCAAGTATGACCTCAGGCAATATAGAGATAGATCTCATGAAAGACATCACCAGCAGTAAATGCAGTAAGCCTGCAGTACAGCTGAAGTCAGTTGCATACCAAAGTGTTCTGTGTGTGTTTGAACAGTCTGTGAAATAACATGCAAGGTCAGTACAAATGAGGACTAAACAGAAACCATGCACAGCATCACAAAATGTTTTATCTTTTGAAACTGACTCGCAGGGTAAATCTGCACACTGGTGGATGAAATGTACATAACAAGGTTCAACTTTTACTTTCACTGCTTCAGGATGAATATTTCCATAAAACTGGCAAATATGCTTTGAAAATCAAACATAAGGCTAGAAATAGATGAATGGTGTCCCTTTGGGATACAGTTGTCTCCCCGTTTGTTTCCATTGATGATAAGTTTGTGCTCATTGCATTCTGTATTCAATATCCTTTCAGATATTATACTGTTATTAATATAAAATGAGGGGTATGTGTACAGTAAACCTAAGACTGATTGTACCACAAACTGTCATTTTTTTCAAATAGTTCTGCAAAGGAAAGGGTTATTTGTTCCACCTGAGCATTACTACAGGCTCTTGATTTTGCTTAGTAATTGTTGTGTTAATAAATCCGCTCTGGAAAAACAAAATTCTCTTTCCGTCTCTCTCTGACCACCCATATGGCTTTAGGTGTCAAAGAAATTCTCTGAGTAAAGCACGGTCGAAAACTATGTATCTGATTGTATAACTAAAAAAAATCCAACAATAAAAAATCAAAACATACAACAACAACAACAACAACAAAACACATTACTGTGGAATTTGACATGGACTGAAATCAGTATGTGTACTTTCATCATATTAAGTCACCAGAAAGTGTCTTTGCTTCAGGTGGCGTGGTGGGGGGGGGGGGAGTGGGAAGACAGCATAACTTTCAAGCATATGCCAGTGTTACGAGCGTGGCTGTGCCTCTTGTTTATATTTTGTTTGTATGCTGTAGGATAACAGCTGTAATGCTTTTTTTGTAGCTTTGGTGAGATAGAGAAGTCGCTTTGTTTAGTTTATATTCTTTTATAGTAATGTAAATCTGTTTCCCGTGATGCAGAAGGTTCTTTTGTGATCACGAGTATTCGAGAAGTGGTGACCTTGTTTTGGCTGCCCCCTTTTACCCTCGGGCGACGGTATGCACTTCGGGCCTAGGGCTCAGTCGCTCGGAAATCTCGTGCAAATCGCTTTGTTCTGACCTGTTTACGATTAGAAGGTGTTATATAACGCGCCTAGGTTCGGCGGGCAGGTACTTGATTATTCTAGATTCTTCTTTAGTTTTAAAATAGCAATAATGTGATTCACGCTTTGATTTTGATTGGTTCTGTTATAAGAGTGGTCCAGAATGTACTAGAATGCCGTTACTGTATATAAGGCCCGGAGATGTTTGTGTGTGTGTGTGTGTGTGTGTGTGTGCGCACGAGAGAAGCTTGTAATTGCGAAGCTTGAAAGTGCTGTGTAACACCAGAGGTTATTCCGAAAATGTATTCTTAGCAACATTCAATGCAGATAAAGCAAATGTTCTACTGGTTGTCTTATTTCCCTTTCATCCCTATTCCTGTGACCTTGACCCCTCAGGCCAAGGTTACCCACATTATGCACATGGAAGTATTTCATACACACTGCATGTGTCGTAAGCATCCTATTATGGCACGCAAATAACAAATCCCACACCCTTAGACCGCGAAAACAGTAATGTCCCACCACCAGACAACCAAAACAAAACCCCCAACAATTCAGCGGCTGGGTGTTTGGGAGTTTTCCGCCATATATGGGTGATATCAAAGATGGGGCGATGAGAAAAAGGCAAGCACAAAATATGGTCGAAGCCGGGGTTCAAACTCACGACCCGAGCATTGAAACCCCAACACTCTACCGTTCGGCTATCCCGTCCCCCTATTTACTGGAAATCAGACAGACGAAAACGGGGTATAGAAAGTGATTTCATGCATTGACCATTGGGTGGTGATCTTTTATTTGCAGGGGAGCCGGGGTGGTCGAATGGTAGAGCGTTGGACTTCTAATGCTCGGGTCGTGAGTTCGATCCGGCTGGGGCCAAATACTTGTGCTGGCTTTTTCCTCGTTGCCCCGTCTTTGATATCACCCTATGTGGTGGAAAAGGACGTTAAACCCCCAAACACCCACCCACCCACCCTTTTATTTGCAGGCTCTTAATATAATATAAATTTAAGTGTTACAGTGATTTTGTCTTAGTTCTTTTCCTGCACCCCAAAACAGGAATTAACAACAGTAGCGGACTGTTTCACACTGCTTAGAATATAGAGCAAACCTGTCTCTTTAAAATAATATTTTTGGAACGCTGGCCATTTTCTTATCACTTCGTTGTGGTGGGGTCGTTAAATCCCAATTAACCAACCATATATGTGAAGATCAAAATGACTTTGAAAGAGACAACTGTGCGAAAGTGGTTGTCCATTAGATATGGTGGTGTGTTATTGTGGTGACTGGATTGTAATATTGTTGCACCAGACAGCGGGGGTGGGGGGGGGGGGGTAATTGGTAGACAATGGCAATTGGATTACTTGTGGGGATAGTTTTAAGTGCTGTTGAAGGAATGTAGGAAGTGATTGTTGGGCGTCAGAAGGTGTTATGCCTGTAACAGTGGGGTGGTAGGCTTGTGATTTTTTAATGTTTCTTGCGCCTGCATGGGTGTCGTTAGTGGACTGCAGGTTTTGGTACATATATAGTGGGGTAGAACTGTCGTTACTGTATGTTGGTTGTTGGAGAGGAGTTTGGAGGGGGAGGGGGCTGGATGGCGTCTGTACCTTGAAGCCTGTAAAATGGCGTGGTGGTGTGCATGTGAGGTATGTGGGGCCGTTATGGGTTGAATAGTGTGTGCAAGTTGGTCAGTGTACAAATGTCCTACTCTGAGGGTTCAGGCTGTAGATCGGTGGGAGTGGTGAATGTGTTCTTGGGTATAAGTGGGGTAACGGTACTGAAGGTTTGTTTCTGTCATTTGTGATTTGAGTTAGGAGTTACCAGCTTACACAAGTTTGACTGTAGTGTTGGTGTTAACCGTGCGATTTTACATCAAATTATGCACTTAGTTTGTATGTCTTTTAGGCGGGTTGTGTTTGTATGTGAGATAGAGTTCTGGGGAGGGAAATATAGAGGGAAAGAGTCTGTGGTGTGGAGTGGGTGGTGTTTGCGAGTTTGACTGTGGCGTGGGGTGTTGGGGGTGTGGAGGGTGGTTTGAATGCAGTAATAATGGAATGTGTGAATACCGATGAAGCTGAGACTCATAAGGAAAACAATAATAATATATTATTTTTACAGTCAAACCTGTGTACGCTGGTCACCCAAGGGACTGAGTCAAATTGACCGGCTTAGACAGATGACCGGGTTATCCAGGATGGCATGTCAACAGCTAGTATGTAACCCAATGGGTACTTAAGTGGCGCTCAGCTATTCCCCCGCCACCCTCTCTTTTTTTCACTGACCACAGACTTGCATTAAAAATAGAGACAGATTGAGCCCTTCACGTTTATTTAGCTCTGTGCCGGTAAGCCTCGCTTGCAGCAATCGGTTGACTGACTGAATCGTTTGCAGTATACTAAAGAGTGCGATGTAACTAAACTGAGGGTGGGTGGATGTTTGGGGGTTTAACGTCCTATTCCACCACATAGGGTGATGTAACTAAACTGCAACAACCCATAGACAAGTGTGTGTAAGAACAGAGAGACTCAAACACAGAATTTTGATGTGAACACAGAACATTTTAACTTTACAGCATTGGGTTTAATCGCCAGTGCGGATGACTGCTTTCTGGCTAAGTATAGTTCTCCACATAGACCATTTGGCCTTGAATGTATGTCTGTTGCAGCATATTAAAGTGTGCGATACAAATAACCTGAAATAATCCATAGGAATATGTGTGTAATAACAGATAAACCCAAACACAGAATTTTGATGTAAACACGGAACGTCCCATCATTACATACAGCATTTGGGTTTAATCGCCGGTGCAGAAAACAGTGTTTTCTTGCTCAGTATAGTCCTCTACTGAGACCATTTGACTTTGAATGCATGTGTTTTGCAGGATGTTAAAGTGAGGGATGCAAATAACCTGAAATAAACCATAGGCAAATGTGTGTAAGAACAGAAAACCCCAAACACAGAAATTTGATGTGAAGACGGAACGTCCCAACTTTACATACAGCATTTGGGTTTAATCGCCGGTGCGGAAGGCATTGTTTTCTGGCTAAGTGTAGTTCTCCACATAGGCCATTTTGGCCTTCAGTGTATGCCTTTTGCAGCGTATTGAAGTATGCGATGCAAATAACCTGAAATAACCCATAGGCAACAGGGTGTAATAAGAGATAAACCCAAACACAGAATTTTGATGTGAACACGGAACGTCCCAACTTTACATGCAGCATTTGGGTTTAATCGCCGGTGCAGAAAACAGTGTTTTATGGCTCAGTATAATCCTCTGCTGAGACCATTTGACTTTAAATGCATGTGTTTTGAAGGATATTAAAGTGTGCGATGCAAATAACCCGAAATAACCCATAGGCAAATGTGTGTGACAACAGGGAAATCAAAACACAAAATTTTGATGTAAACACGGGACGTGTGTAAAGTGTTTAAAAGTCACACAGTCGCACAAGTGCAAAATGGGGACATTTCCAAATTTTTGCAAACAATCAATTTTTTATACGTTTTTCAGGGCGTAGAACACGATTTTGCACTTAGTACAATGTGGGAACGTTCCATCATACACCTCGGTTCCCTCTTTGGTGTTGAGATTTGTGTCTCAGTACCATTATTACACAAATGACACGTACACACACACACACACACACACACACACACACACACACACACACTCCCTAACACCAATTAAAGCTGTATTACGCTGAATTGCCCCAGGGCGCTTAATGCGTACGCGTGAAATACCCGACTCAATCCAGCCTACAGCTGGAAGTGCCCCGGAGGTCACTCGTGCCTGGCAGTTCACTTTGCATTATATATCACAGCGACATGCGTTATCAAACAATATTCACTGACCTTTTTTTCCCGTTCTTCGTCTTGTAAGAACTCTTGTACAGTCCCCGCAGGTCGTCCCGGATGAGTCCCTTGAAACTCCCCACCTCGATCCGAAACCTCTGACCTTTAGGCAGCTCCCGTTCCAGCTCCAGCACGTGAAACTCGTTGTCGGTCACGTGGTACTGTTTCACCACCTTCCACTCCTCACGACCCAATTCCGAGCGCACCCTAACGCGAGATTCATCCAAAGCAAGGTCACTCCTATGGAACACGACAGATCTGGTGGAGGTGTTGGCCACGACGGAGATGTTGCACGACCCGGAGAAGCTGGGTGTCTCAGTGTCCTCCAGCTTGATCTTGAGGTCAAGGTCGTAGTGGGAGGGGATGAGAGATCGAGGGAGGCGGATCATGGACGATGGGTAGTGAACGGCAGAGGTGGCGTTGGAACCGTTTGAGTTTGGTCCGTCCTGGAATAGTAATAAGAATGATAAAAGGAGCTAATGCGAGCAAACTATGAGGCTGTTTTCACTACAGTCCATGTTCAAACCGAGTTTTCCTAGACACGCTACACTCTCTGCAAGTCTAACCCTGACAACAACAACAACAACAACAACAACAATAATAATAATAATATCTATGGATATTCATATAGCGCTTATCCTCAGCAAGCTCTAAGCGCTTACAACGTTAAGGAAAATAGGATAAAATAAGAAGGCATGAAAATAATGCCAGAGACCAATAAAAGACACAGAAATTGGCGCACACACACACACACACACACACACACACACACACACACACACACACACACACACACACACACACGAGTTCTGCCAATTACTGCTGCTGAGCTGAGAACAAGTGAGTTTTGGCTGCAGTTTTATAGGTGGGAACCGAATCTGTATGCCTGATGTTGTTTGGAAGAGTGTTCCAAAGATTGGTGCAACCTGAAAAAGGTCAGCATAAATATTTGGACAAGCCGGGATTCATGGACAGGCAAAGAGGAAAGACAACAGCCGACTTGTGTGAGGGAACTTACAAAACAGAAGCCACTCATCATCGGACGTCTACACCTCTTGATTGCGTTAATCCGACCACATCTTTCACAGAGTGCTTGTGCAAAATTAGTTACTGCTGTCAAAACAAAACGCCTCGACTACTATAACTCAGTACTGGCTGGCCTTCCAGCAGAACAGTTAGGCCGCCTTCAAAGAGTTCAGAACAGCGCTGTACGCTTGGTGTTGGGCAAACAGAAGCGAGAGCATGCAACACCGCTTCTGAGAGAGCTCCACTGGCCACCAGTCCATTTCCGCCTTCAGTATAAAATTTCTCTTCTGGCCTTTCGTCATTTTGATGGCACCCTTCCACCATACCTTTCGGCTTCACCCGTCACCTATCAACCGTCACGAACCCTCCGGTCGTCACCCGAGAGGCTTCTCAAAATTCCCAAGCGCAATCTGAAATCCTTTGGCGAGCGTTCTTTCAATTTTGTCGCACCAACCTTTTGGAACTCCCTGCCAGCAAATCTGAGAACTGCACCTATACTGTCTATTTTTAAGAGCAGTCTTAAAACGTTCCTCTTTTGTAAAGCCTTCCAGACAATTCCTGTGTCAGTAGCTAGTCTGTTTCACAAGTGTATGCGTATCCACCGTTTGCAAAATGTGCGTGAGTGTCGGTGAGTGAGTGAGTGAGTATTTTAAGGCTTAACGCCGCGTCAGCGACAAAGACTAATTCGGAGTGTCGGTGAGTGATTGGCGCATTGAGTTTTATTCTAAAGAAGCGCGCCCTACAAATACAGTTTATTATTAATATATTCAAATCCGTGGCACTCACCTGCGATTCTGGATCCTGTGAATGAGGTTCCGATCTCCCCGTGTCGGACAAGGGGTTCAGTCCGTCTTTCACACACATCTCCCTGGTCAGAAACGCAGTCAGCAACACGCATACGGCGAGGGTCAAAAAAGCACACAGGACCAAGAAGAAGATTCGAGTACGCGAGACGAAATACCCTCGCTGTTGAGGCCTCTGCAGTATCACGACCGTGTCCATTGAGTTTGCCGCACAGTTGGAGTTGGGGATGGGGGTGTTGAGCGGTTGCGTCACATCCGGGTACGTCTCTTGCACGGACATTTTGGTTGGTTTCTTTTTTGGCTGATTGGTTGGTTGGTAGGTTGATTGGCTGAGTGTTGACTCGTTGATAGCTTGTGAGGTTTTACGTCCTATCACGTCCTCTTACGTCATGTGATGTCCTCTTACGTCCTGTGACGTCCTCGTCTACCACGCAGGGACGATGTTGAAGACAGGTCAGAGGCTACATAGTGTATAGCAAAAACAAACTTTGAGAAAAAGACTAACTTTGGGAAACATCAAATTTTTTAAGTCATTTCAGCTGACTTTTTAGTTTAGTAAGTCAGCCAATCAATCTGTCCGACTAACTAATTTACTTACTAAGCCAATCGACCGACTAAACTAATTAATTAACCAACTAACTACTTCAGCCAACTGAATATCTAACTTTATCAATTTACCAACTAACTAACCATGCCAAATAACTAACCAACTAAGCGGAATGGCTAATAACCTAACTGACTGACCAACAAACTGGACTAATTAATTAACTAACTACTAACTAAATAAGGAAGCCAATTGACTAACTCACTACGCACATTATTTATTAACTAACTTACTAACTACGCCTATTGACTAACTAAGCCAATTTACTAATTAACTAACTTTCTAACTAACTCAGCCATATAAACAAACTAACAAACCAGCTAGGTAACTAACTAAACCAACTAACTAACCTTTTCCAAGATAGTTTAACAGACGACCAATTTTTATTTCCAGTGCCCCTTACCCTTTAGCCAGATATCAGCAGAGAATGTTGCAACGGCGAGTCCTTGCCCAGTGGTCCCTGAGGCGCCATTGCTGTCACGTGATCTGTGACCTCAGGGGAGATAATGCTGACGCCCTGCCTTTGGGTCAGACCTGGCAAGAATCCAGTGACGAAAATATTCGTAAATTCTCTTTGATTGTCTGCTCTTGGTCCCTTGGAGACAGACGTGACATTTCGTAAGCAGATTGATCAAAGAAGCGTACTTTAGGAAGTTAAACTCTTACTGTGTCCAAAAAAGTATTTCGCAACGGACGCCGCCGCTATTGCAATGTCTGTTTTAATGTTGTGTAAACTTGTAATGTTAAGTAATACTCACACTCACACACACACTCACGCACACGCAAACGCACACGCACACAGGCACACACGCACACCCACACCCACACCCACGCCACACACACACACACACACACACACACACACACACACACACACACACACACACGCGCGCGCGCGCGCGCGCCTCAAACACAAACAAAAAGAGTCAAAAAGCACAACAGAATTAACACAAGAACAGAAAACTTGCCATAAGACTAAGATGAAAAAGGAGAAGACAAAAAAGAAAGAGAAGTGTTGAATCAATGAACGCTTAAACATAAGTGCTGATAATATTTGTTCTGTCGCCTCCTACTGTCGCCACCCCCCCCCCCCTACAGAATTAAACAATAAACAATAACAATCAAATACAAATATAAAAAAAAATGGAAAACTGAACGGAGTAGAGAGATAAAGACAATGGCAAATGAATTAAAAAAAGTAGACATAAATACAAGTACTGATACGTTTTGTCCTACCTTCGTCATGCAAAATTAAAAAAAAACAAAAACACCCACGAAATGGACAGATATACATAAGGTCAAAACGAGCATACAGAAAAAGTGAGTTAAGTATACGCATTTATGTAATGTATTGATAATATTGATAAGGTTAGTTCCGCCGTGCAAGAATTCAATAAATAAATAAATAAAACAATAAGCGGAACAGAGAGAAAAAGATTAAGCCAAAAAGGCCATAAGATAGAGAGAAAGTGAGTTAAACACACGCATAAATGTAAATGTATTGATGATATTTGTTCCGCCTCATACTTCCGCCGTGTGAACGAAAAAAGCGGAATGCAGATCATGAAGAAATGGAAAAGAGACTATAAGATCAAGAAGGAGTGATTTAAATCCTCGATACGTATGGTAGGCATACAACTCCTCAGAGAACCGCACTGGCCCCCTGTCAACCTAAGAATTCAGTATAAACTCGCTACTGTATGCTATAACTGCATCACTGCCTCCTGTCCTTCATATATTTCCTCTCTGCTACAGCTGAACACACCCTCCAGATAACTCAGATCCTCCGCTGACACCCGCATCCTTTCGCATTCCACAGGTTTAAGTCGAAAACACTAGGTCAGCGAGCATTGCTCTACCACGGTCCTGTGATTTGGAACAGCCTGCCTGCCCATGTTCGCCATGCAGGGTCGACGGACTCTTTTCAAACCGCTTTGAAATCTCATTTCTTCCGGCTGTATTATACAGACTAACTACTCTACCATCACTGTCACCATCATTGTCATTTTACGCTGTCGTGTTAGGATGTATCATAGCTGTGTGTATGTATAGCGTGTATGTGACGTGTATTTCATGTGTATGTAATGTGACGTGTATTTCATGTGTATGTAATGTGACGTGTATTTCATGTGTATGTAACGTGACGTGTATCTCATGTGTATGTAATGCCACTCTACTATTGCAAGGCGCCCAGGGCCCGTATGTAAAACTCGGTCAATTTATCCCACGGCTACGGGCCTAACACAGATTAGGACAAAAGAAACCCCAAAACACAATTAAATTAAAAAAAAAGGAAGCGAAGAAAGAAAGACAAAAATCCTTCTATAACGGCATAGGCACCTTGCTGGAATGGACCCGCTTCCTGATTTAAAACAGAAATACAACAGAAAATTTAACCCTAGAGCTAGTTTAGTTCGAGGTTAGACTCTAACCCAGGGCTAAACTCCCTAACCTCGACTTTTACATGCGGGCCCAGAGCTCCAGGAGGAGGTTGGGCGCCAGACAAATCCTCGTTATTATTATTATTATTATCGAATGTGCTGAATCAGCGCATCAGAATCAGTCACTGGGATCACGATATAGAATCTAAAACCGTTGTGTCGACTCTGGTCGGTGTATAAGTTTCACTCGTCACCTATCAACCGTCGCGAACCCTCCGGTCGTCGACGGAGAGGCTTCTCAAAATTCCCTAGCGCAACCTTTGGCGAGCGCTTTTTCAGTTTTGTTGCACCAACCTTTTAGAATTCCCAGCCAGCACATCTGAAAAACGCGCCCACACTGTCTGTTTTTAAGAGCAGTCTTAAAACGTTCCTCTTTTGTAAAGCTTTCCGGTAATTTCCCGTGTCAGCAACTAATCCTTTTCACCAGTGTATGTCTGTCCACTGTTTGTAAAATGTGCGTGAGTGTTGGTGAGTGATTGGCGCATTGAGTTTATGCCAAAGAAATGCGCCCTACAAATGCCATTTATTATTATTATTATTAGTTGTTCTCAGTAGAAGCTAGTGCACCGCGTACTTACCAGACGGCGTAATTTGGTTGCGGACCGAGGACAAGCTAGACGGCGCTGATTGGTGACTATTTTTAAAAGATTTGTCGAGTCAAAGTCTGTTCACGAATGGACCATAGGCTCATAGAAAGCCGTAACTGGCTAATAGTAGAAGTCACAAAGTCACAAAAACGGTCGCGATAGACAAACGAAAACATTTTTCTACCAGGCAAACAGCATCAGATCTTCGAAAGAGGCCGTTTTCCATCTGACGAAACAAAGAGGCTTTAAAGATACGCATGTACGTAAACGTATTGATAATACTTGTGATATCGTCTCCTACCTTTGTCGTGCAGGCTGCATGGGCCAGAGAAGAAAGACTAGTGCCTGCTAGTCTCAGACGGCAGGGAGACATTGTTAGTGTTACGGCTTTCACTTGCGTACGCATTCGCACGCACGCGCGCGTGAGCAGCCATTTTCTCTCTCTCTCTCTCTCTCTCTCTCTCTTTCTCTCGCTCTCTCTCTTCTGTACCTTTGCCGTTGTGGAATAAACCTTCAGTAATCATTAACGTGTACTGTTGTTACGTGATTCATTGATTCATTCTCTCGTCATTTTCTCTCCGCTTTCCCCTTCTTGTTCTTGTTCTTCTTCTTCTTCTTCTCTCTCTCTCTCTCCCTCTCTCTCTCTCTCTCTCTGTGTGTGTGTGTGTGTGTGTGTGTGTGTGTGTGTGTGTGTGTGTGTGTGTGTGTGTGACAAACAGACAGACAGACAGACATACGGACAGACACACACACGCACACTGACGAATGCCAGCGCAGAGAGAGCGAAAAGAGAGGGGGGTGGGTGAGGGGAAGGGGGGGGGAGAGTGAGAGAGAGAGAGAGAGAGAGAGAGAGAGAGAGACGGAGAGAGCACGACCAATCTCCACATTGTTAATGTTATATAGTAGACATTACTTCTTTGCCTCGCGCTACTGCGAAACTCTGACAGGATGACAAGTCACGGAATCGCCTCATTCCCCTTTCATCAAGCAGACGTCTTGTCCGACCCTAATCAATGCGAGGTTAACACTTCTAAACAAACCCACTCTACGAAGGAAACCAGTGGTTTATGAGAGTCTGCGCGAGCCGTGGGGTGCATAGGATTCTGGGATATCATGATGCATGTAAATGTGTTTCATGCTGTTGATCATGTTGGTCCTACTGGTTTTATTTCTCGGGTTTTTTTGTTTGTTTGTTTGTTTGTTTGTTTGTTTTTGGGGGGAGGGGGTGTTTTTTTGTTGTTGTTGTTGTTGTTGATGTTCTTTTGTTTTGTTGGCTTTTTCTGATTTTGGTTGTTGCTGTAGTTTTTTTTAATGGTTTGGGTGTCGTTTGTTTCTTTGTTTTGACGTTGTTTTTATTGTTTTGGGGTTTTGGGGGGTTATGTTTTTGCTTTGTTCTTGTTTGTTTTAATTTTATTTTATTTTATTTTATTTTTATTTTTTTATTTTTTTATTTTTTATTTATTCTTTTTTTTTTCTATTTTTTCTTCTTTTTTTTTTGGGGGGGGGGCGTATTTGTGGGGTTAGTTCTGGTGTGCTTTTGTTGTTTGTTTGTTTGTTTGTTTTTCGGGGGGGGGGGGGGTCGGTTTGGTTTTTGTTTGTTTGTTTCGGTTTTTGTGGGTTTTTTCTGTTTTTGTTTGTTTGTTTGTTTGTGTGTGTGTGTGTGTGTGTGTGTGTGTGTGTGTGTGTGTGTGTGTGTGTGTGTGTGTGTGTGTGTTGTTGTTGTTGTTGTTGTTGTTTGTTGATGTTGTTTTTTTTCGAGGGGGGGGGGGGTCGTCTGGTCTGTTCGTGTTTTGCTTGCCATTTTCTGATTAGGTTGATTAAAAATCCGCTGAGAATTTTTTTTTTCATTATTTAAGATGTTTATTTATTTTGTATAAAAACATATGGTTCCATACATCTGTGATGGCGTAATACCTCGCTCACCCCCCCCCCCCCTCCACCTCACCCCCTCCCTCTCCTTCCCGAACGTACCAAATGAACCACCACCCCTTCTCCTCATGATGACATCTTCCGTTTGTGCTGATGACAGGGGCGAAAACCCCGAGCAGTAACCCTAACCCCTCCTATGATGTCCACAATACGTCAGTAATACGAGCGAAGTGAGATGATAATTCTCTGCTGGAAAACGTACCAGCTCATCCAATTATTTCATCACAAAAAAAGTTCACTTCGATAATACAAAGTCCGATATGTGATATGCCTGTTTATTGACCTAGTCCCTCTCCGTCACTGTCTTCTCAGCACGACCCGGGAGACCCCGAGGATCCGACGCAAAAACTCATCTCGGAAAATAAGCGACATGGCGAGACCTGATCAGGGAGTAAAATAATAGGTGCAATGGTCAATGTCGTACAGTTTGGGCGATATGGTATAGAGCTTGTGTACGTGCGTAACGGACATGCAGTCCCGTGCTTTTCCTATGGGGAATCTTCTGTTTGTCCGCCAGCTATCTAGAGCCTCCTAAGGGAAATTGGAATTCTAGTTTTTCGTGGGGGGCGGTCGGTGGTCTAGTGGTCAAGAGATTTCGTCACCAATGCGAGAGGTCAGGTTCGAGTGCCACTCGGGGCAAAGAACATTTCCTTCTCGTAAGTGGCACCGTTCATTCGGGCCGACCGTCGAGGATTCTCTCCGGGTACTCCGGTTTCCTCCTCCTCTGCTATGGAAATGTTCAGCCCCCCCAAAAAATAAAAATAAGTGCTATTTACATTCCAAAACTTAATCAGCTGCGCATTTTTTTTTAATTTATTTTTTTTATTTTTTTTTTTTATTTATTTATTTTTTTTTTTTTGGGGGGGGGGTTGGGCGGGGAGGGGGGGGGTACCTCTGTCGTACGAGATCTTACAACATCTTTACTCCGGAGTAAGCATTTCTTTACGCTATTTTTATTGTGGAATACGAATTTCTTTACGCTATTTTTATTGTGGAGTACGAATTTCTATACGCTATTTTTACTCCAGAGTAAGAATGTCTTTACGCTATTTTTACTGTGGAGTACGAATTTCTCTACGCTATTTTTACTCCGGAGAATATCTTTACTCTATTTTTACTGTGGAGTACGAATTTCTTTACGCTATTTTTACTCCGGAGTAAGAATATCCTTACGCTATTTTTACTGTGGAGTACGAATTTCTCTACGCTATTTTTACTCCGCCGAAGTAAGAACATCTTTTCGCTGTTTTTACTGTGGAGTACGAATTTCTCTACGCTATTTTTACTCCGGAGTAAGAATATCTTTACGCAATTTTTATTGCGGAGTAAGAATTTACTTCGGAGTAACTCTCTTGGGGAGTAAAGTTGTCGTGGTACAGCGGTAACGATGCTATAGTTTTGGTTCAAACCACTTTTTCCAATCCAGAGATTAGCTGTTATAGATTATGAGATTACTTCTCAAACTATACATGACAAGAAATTTCTGAGGTTCGATTACGTATTCGTATTTTGCCCTCAAGATTTGCGTAAATTCGTAATGATGTTCTTTTGATCATGCAGTCAGAACACAGTGTGCTCTCGTGATAGTATTGCTCTGAAATAACAGTGAAAAACATCAATAAATCTTCACTCAGCCAAAAATATAATAGTCTGTATCCAATTTTAAGATTGAAACGCTACTGAAAAGTGGGAGAAAATAAAAAGAAAGTTACAATTTTCCAACAAAGCGTGCGCGCGCACACACACATACACACGCACGCGCGCGCGCACGCACACACACACACACACACACACACACACACACACACACACACACACACACACACACACACACACACAGACAGAGTGCATAGTATAATAAATACGCATTACCTGAACGTGAACTTCGAGATTGAAAAAAAAAAATAGGGCACGTCAATCACGAACTTGAAAAAATCGACGACAAATCCTCCACAACACACATCCTCCTCCGAGAACACATTGGTCTGTAAGTCTGCCACACATACGCACACACCGACACAACATGTACCCACAAACTCCGTTACATCACTGAAACTTGTCGCGACCCGCGCTATGGTGAGGTTACAACTCGGCTGTGGGACTTGCGTGTAAAACATGCCAAGGTGCAGCCACACTACGGCGGCGGGGGGACAGAGAGCGAGAGCGAGAGAGAGAGAGACAGACAGAGAGAGAGAGAGGGTGGGAGAGTGAGAAGGAGAGATAGTGATGCAAGCGCGTTGCTGGCGCGAACTGTTTACTACGTCGCTTGCAGGGTGTATAGGCTGTACTTGTAAAGTTTCGTTCGCTGTTTGAACACGTGGGAAAGAAGATTGAGAAGAAACTCTGTGTGTGTGTGTGTGTGTGTGTGTGTGTGTGTGTGTGTGTGTGTGTGTGTGCCAGTGTGTGTGTGTGTGTGTGTGTGTCAGTGTGTGTGTGTGTGTGTGTGTGTGTGTGTGTGTGTGTGTGTGTGTGTGAAGAGGGGTCGTCAGTCTTTGATATCACCCGTTTGTGGTGGAAAAGGACGTTAAACCCCCAAACACCCACCCACCCGTGTGAAGAGGGAGGAGGGGGGGGGGGGGCTGAGGCAGGGAGCGTGAGGAATGAGGCGGGGGGGGGGGGAGTGTGGTGAATGTCACTCTGTGTGTGTGTGTGTGTGTGTGTGTGTGTGTGTGTGTGTGTGTGAGAGAGAGAGAGAGAGAGAGAGAGAGAGAGAGTCGGACACACGGACACACAGACAGACAGACAAAGAGAAAGAGAGAGAGAGAGAGAGGGACTTAATGTCAAAACTTCTACTGCTCTCTCTCATACGTGATGGAAAAGGACGTTAAACTCCTAGACACCTACCCACCCACCTCTCTCTCCCTCTCCCCCTCTCTCTCTCTCTCTCTCTCCAGACAATTGATTTCGAATTTGCGCCGGCGTTGGGGATTACTCTTTGTCCGATACTGAAGCGTTGTCTGATTAGCCGGTCCGCCGGGGGACCGGAAAAAATAGTGCGGCGCACGCTACTGGCTAGTACACTTTCCTTCAGCACTGGAGTGCCCCGCAATTAAATGTGACTTGTCACAAGTCTCACTGTTTCTTCTTTATTCCGCCCGTAGTAGCTAGCGTGTGAAAGAGATATGTTTAAAGTCGTCTTGAGTTAATGGGGTGGCAGGGGAGGGGGGGAGGGGGGAGGGGGGCGCTGGGGTTTGAGAGGGTGGGGACGGGGGGGGGTGGGGGGTGGGGGGTCCTGAAGATTCCGACAGTAGTCTGAGATGTTTACTTCTCGTCCTGTCTCTCAGTCTCTGTCTCGCACTGTCTGTCGCGCAGTCCCTGTCTCTCCGTCTCTGTCTCGCGGTCTCTGTGTCTCGGCCTCTGTCTCTCAGTCTGTTTCACAGTGTCTCGCGGCGTCCGTCTCGTACACCCGGCTGGGGCCGAATATTTGTGCTGTCCTTTCTCTCGTTGCCCCGTCTTTGATATCACCCTTACGTGGTGGAAAAGGACGTTCAACTCCCAAACACCCACCCATTCCCGTCTCGTACAGTGTCTGTGCTGTAGTCTGCGTTTGTCTGTTTGTGTGTTTGTTTGCTCGTATGCCTGCCTGACTGCCTTTCGGTTTCTCTCTCTCTCTCTCTCTCTCTCTCCTTGTGTGTGTGTGTGTGTGTGTGTGTGTGTGTGTGTGTGTGTGTGTGTGTGTGTGTGTGTGTGTGTGTGTGTGTGTGTGTGTGTGTGTGTGTGTGTGTGTGTGTTAGTCATACATAGTGAAGTGTGTGTGTGTGTGTGTGTGTGTGTGTGTGTGTGTGTGTGTGTGTGTGTGTGTGTGTGTGTGTGTGTGTGTGTGTTAGTCATACATAGTGAAGCTGCTTTGAAAACATTAACCCTTTATTTTATTTGTTCATGCCCCTGGTCAAAAAAGAAACAAATTTGTTCTTGATGAACACAATATAAAGCCGTTTGAATTTGAATTTGAAGTTGAATTGATGTCTCGCAAAGAGAGAGAGAGAGAGAGAGAGACAGAGACAGAGAGACAGAGAGACAGAGAGCTCAGCTTTACGTCGGAGAAAATCGTAGACAGATAGTGCAGGTCATAATCTTTGTGTACATAACGCGGCAACGCGGGAATACCGCAGCATTTGCCTGAGATGTACCCACAGACAGAATTGATTTTCTTGTGTATATTGCAGATATATTTCGCGTCAGGGATAAGAAGCCAACAATCCTATTCCCCCCCCCCGCTCCCCCCTCCTCCCCCCCCCCCCCCACCCCTCCCACCGTCTCCTCCTCCTCTCCCATTTTTTTTTTTTTTTTTTGCTGACTTGCTCCTTGCGAATTGCGAATTATCTACACGATCCATAACTGCTGGGTAAGTTAAGAATGACGATGTTAACGATGATAATGAAAATAGTGATAATGATAATGATGGTAATAATGATAAACATGATAAAGGAAATGATGATAATAATGATTACGGTATTAATGATGGTAATGATAACGGTGATGATAACGATAATAATGATAACGGCAATGATGATAATAATGATAGTAATGATAACGGTAAAGACGATAATAAGATAATAATGATAACGGTAATGACGATAATAGTGTATTGATAATAGCGTTGATGATGATAACAATGATAGTAATGATAATGGCAATGATGATAATAGTAATAATTTTTATGGCGTATTATATAGGCGCATTACCCAGTTTGGGGGCTCAAAGCGCCACGAAATGATACCAACACGAACGCTCACCTGAATTACGCGCATTCTCTCACTACAATCATGTGGTGCAAATTAAGGCCCAGCAAAAAGACAGTCAAATGGAAATCTGAATTTGCCTTTTCCATTTTAAAACAACCACAACAACAAAACCGAAACTCCGAAGGGAACGGTGGAATTGAAATATATGATAAAAAAAAATTCACACAAGCTCTTAACTGTTAAGAGCCCAATCCAAACTATCTCCTGCCCACTATATGATAAGAACAAGCCACTGCACACCAGTAGTAGTAAGCAGAAGCAACTTCCAGCCAGTCAGTCGTACAAAAGGTGTGAGCCTTCCCTGCGAGGCCCAAGACCGCTGCAGATTGCATAATAGTGGCTTGAAGTGGCACCAATAGTGATCTGAAGATTTCAATGAAAATCAATATTTGCATGGGCCTTTAAGCGTTAAAGCCACTCCATCCATCATGGTTCGTTTCATGCGCCTGACAGAAAGCATGCGATCAATTAACACAAGGATGTAATTATTCCGATTAAAACTAAGCCTCTGGTGTCTTGCTAATTATATACATATGTAGTGCGACTTCGTAAGGTGCATGGACTTCGCCGGGCAACGTAACCCATTTACATGTAAATTACGTTCACACGGCTGAGGCCGCGAGCCTCAAAGTTGTGTGGTGGAAAAGGACGTTAAAACCCCTAAATACCAACCCTCTATCTGTTCTTATTTTTTATTAGACTTGATCATACTCCATATCAAACATACTTATGACACTTTGGTGAAGAATTATCGCACTGTTGCACTATATCAAACATACTTATGACACTTTGGTGAAGAATTATTGCACTGTTGCACTATATCAAACACACTTATGACACTTTGGCAAACAATTATCGCACTGTTGCACTATATCAAACACACTTATGACACTTTGGCAAACAATTATCGCACTGTTGCACTATATCAAACACACTTATGACACTTTGGCGAAGAATTCTCGCACTGCTGCACTGGGTCCAGCAGCTTTAACAAGCATTTTTATCCGTTCAAACTTTGACACTTCGCTTGATGGCCTCGGCGAATGGATCTGGGTTTCGGGAACGTAGACCGGACTTTTCCTCATTTCTGAAGGCCCCAGGGGCTTGGGGCAGCCTGGCATAAATATGCATGACTAGAATTAGAAGCTGAGTTCGTTGCTTGGTCACAGAAGTCAATTGGAGGCTATGCGCCCCCGTGTAATTGCTTCCAGCCAAGAGTCAAGTTCTTGTACTTCAGAACCTTTCAATTTTTCCCCCTTCTCTTACTTTGTTCATGTTCTTCTTCTTCTGGTTCTAGTCCTTTTTTTTTTCTTTTCTTATACCCCTCTTGGTCTACTTCTTCTGCTGCCTTTGGTTCTTTTTCTCAGCTCGCTTCCCTCTTCTAGACCTTCTTCCTCTTCTTCTGCTTCTGGTTCTTTTTGTTTTCTTTGTTCCCCTCTTCGTCTACTTCGTCTACTTCTTCTTCTGGTTCTTCTTCTTATCCCTCTTCCCTCTTCTAGATCTTCTTCTTATCCCTCTTTCCTCTTCTAGATCTTCTTCTTATCCCTCTTTCCTCTTCTAGATCTTCTTCTTATCCCTCTTTCCTCTTCTAGATCTTCTTCTTATCTCTCTTTCCTCTTCTAGATCTTCTTCTTATTCCTCTTTGCTCTCCTAGATCTTCTTCTTATCCCTCTTTCCTCTTCCAGATCTTCTTCTTATCCCTCTTTCCTCTTCTAGATCTTCTTCTTATCCCTCTTTCCTCTTTTAGATCTTCTTCTTCTTATCCCTCTTTCCTCTTTTAGATCTTCTTCTTATCCCTCTTTCCTCTTTTAGATCTTCTTCTTCTTATCCCTCCTTCCTCTTCTGAATTTTCTTCTGATCCGTCTTTCCTCCTCCAAATCTTCCTCTTCTTATCCCTCTTTCCTCTTCTAGATCTTCTTCTACGTCTTCTGGTCCATCTTTTTGTCCCTCTTTCCTTCTTCTTTATCTTCTTCTTTCTTTTCTTTCTTTGCGGGAGCCGGGGTGGCCGAATGGTAGAGCGTTGGACTCTCAATGCTCGGGTCGTGAGTTCGTATCCCGGCTGGGGCCAAATATTTGTGCTGGCTTTTTCATCGTTGCCCCGTCTTTGATATCACCCGTATGTGGTGGAAAAGGACGTTAAACCCCCAAACACCCACCCACCCACCCTTTTCTTTCTTCGTCTTTTACTTCTGGTTCTTTTTCTTCTCCCTTGTCCCCTCTGCTAGATCTTCTTCTTCTTTTTGTCCCTCTTTCCCATTTTAGATCTTCATCTTCGCCGTCTTCTAGATCTTCGTCTTCGTTTTCTCGTCCCTCTTTCCCATTTTAGATCTTTCTATATCTTTCTAAAAAAACAACAAAACAAAAAAAACAACAACTTTTTGTCCCTCTTTCCTCTTCTAGATCTTCTTCCTTCTGTTCCTCCTTCCCTCTTCTTCTTCTCCGTACACTCGAGACCTGAAGTTCGCACTTTCATTAAATCCTTCAATTTGATTAGTATACGGCTCAGGTTAGCGGGGCTGGGAATGTTCTCGTTTAAATTATAGTATCGAATCGCAGCATTTAAATACAGACAGGGTCTTCTTCTGATCTCCTTTCTAGGTTTCAAAAGTTTTGGGGTTTTCTGATTGATGCTGTTGTTGTTGTTGTTTGTTGTTGTTGTTGTTTGTTGTTGTGTTTCGTTACCAGCACCTACAGTCCGAGTCTCTCTCTCTCTCTCTCTCTTCGAATCCCGGCTGGAGCCAAATTTTGCGCAGGCCTTTTTCTCGTCGACCAGTCTTTGATATCACCTATACGTGGTGGAAAAGGATGTTAAACCTTTAAATGGTTTGCACTTTTGTTTCTTTGTTGTTTTTTTCATTTTTTTTCATTACCTATTAATGTAGAATAGAAGGACAACCTGTAAGATAGGCAGCAATGTCTAAATGCTCTATCCTGAATAATAATAAAAAAAATTAAAAAATCATCATCATCATCATCATCATCATCATCATCATCATCATCATCATCAATTCTCTCTCTCTCTCTCTCTCTCTTGTATGTCGTGTCTGCAGTGTGAGCGGACGTCAGTAGTAGATAGATAGATAGAGAGAGAGAGAGAGAGAGAGAGAGTGTGTGTGTGTGTGTGTGTGTGTGTGTGTGTGTGTGTGTGTGTGTGTGTGTGTGTGTGTGTGTGTGTGTGTGTGTGTGTGTGTGTGTGTGTGTGTGTGTGTGTGTGTGTAGCATTAGCAACGGCAAGAATGAAAACTGGACCACTGGACCAATGTCTTTTACCGTTGACAAATAAAGTTTCATTTCATTTCATTCCATTTCATTTCTCTCTCTCTCTCTCTCTCTCTCTCTCCACCCCCACCCCCTTCATCTCTCCCCTGAGCGGGACGATCGTGGGCGTTTGTTTACGAGCACTGAGCACAGGCATAAGGCTTCGTCTTAAAAAAAAAAAGAAAAAAAAAAGGTTGTTTAAAATGGCGTCTGCGGTAAATCCAGACCGGGTGACATTTTAACCTGTCCATCGCAACCATTATCCCGTATTAAAGCACCCGCGCTCAAAGGGTAATGGCGGCGCCTACGCAAACACAGCAACGCATCCGGATAATCTTTATTGATTTCTACATGGTCAGCTTAAAGACCCAAATTTTAAGATTTGGAGGCTAGTAGATCGTTCGGAGCAGTTTGGGTGGTGTCTACCATGACCGTCACGATACTAAAGCCGGCTCTTAATTGGGCACTGCGGAGCGCCACAGCGCTGTCCACAGTTGTGACACAGTCGTGATTTGGGGGGTTTCCGCCGCTGTGGCGTCATCTTAGCAACCTGGATTTCAAATACCCACAAGTTTTTTTCTAGACCGCACGGCCATCAAACGTTATTGTGTTGCATTTGGGGCTCTACGTACAGTTGCATTTTTGTTTATTTGTTTGTTTGTCTGTCGAGGTGTCGGGGGAGCCCGTTGGACTTCTAATGCTCGGGTCGTGAGTTCGTATCCCGGTTGGGGCCAAATATTAGTGCTGGCTTTTTCATCGTTGCCCCGTCTTTGATATCACCCGTATGTGGTGGAAAAGGACGATAAAACCCCCAAACACCCACCCACCCCACCCCTGTCGAAGTGTCGTAAAAGTATTTTAAAAAATGTAAATCCTGCAAAAGCAGAGCAAACGAAACGAAACAAAACAAAACAAAAACAACAACGACAACAACAACAAAACAAAACCAAACAACAACAAAACCGAGACGAAAACAAAACTAAAGAAGACAAAACATTACTCTTTTTACTCTGAAACATTACTCTTTTTTTCTTCTGTGTTAGACCTAAACGTCAACGTGATAAACACATCTTTCATTCTTTTATTTTCCCCTTATTTTTAGTTGTTATATTTTATATATACGTTCTGTCTGTTTTAGTTATTTAATATGTGTGTGCGTGTGTGTGTGTGTGTGTGTGTGTGTGTGTGTGTGTGCGTCTTGTTTTGTTGCTGTTGTTTGTTTTGTGTTCGTGTTTAGGGTCAGGCAGCTTTGCAGGTTGTCTGGCCATCCTGACCCTAACAAATTTACGGTCCTGTCCCTCAAGAATTCTGTCTGGAATTGCGCGCCGCTTCCCCACTTAAAACTTACCCCCTTTTCTTGGGCGAATCGATTTAAAAAGCAATTGGAGACGATTTGCAGCTACGGTCCTGTTTGGCGGCCGTTATTGTCTCGGTCGCTGTGGGAGTTTCCCCGATCATGGGTAGAATTTTACAGTTATGTAGTTTACCTAAGCCGTCTCCGTTTGTGTGTTTGTCTGTGTCCCTCTCTGTCTCTGTCTCCATGTGAGATCATCCCCTTCACTTTATACCTTTAAGAAACAGCTTTTTAACTTTCTTCGTTCAGTTCAATAGAGCTGGAAAGCCAGTTTATGCCCATTTAGTCCACATGCACTTAGAAACCAGTCTTCACTAATTATTATTACCGTAGTCATTTATTAACACCCAACATGTACATATTTACATAATCATGTTAGTTTGCATTAACTTTAATCATTTCTGTTTTCTTGGTTATCCCTGCCATCTATTTTAGCTATCATGCTTATTCTCCGCCTTCTTGTATTTCATTTTTAAGTGTCTGTAATGTGTATACTCCTGAGCTTTTACTCTTATACTGTAGTCTAGCAACGGCAAGGTTGTAAACTGGCCCTTTGGCCAAAATCTTCTACCGTTGTAAAATTAAGGATTGTCATTGTCATTGTATTTGTGTCTCTGTGCGGTATCCCCATCTTCTTGAAAGAGTCAAATCTGTTCTATACAATTGAAACACCTCATAAGTGTGTTTGATATAGTGCAACAGTGCGATAATTCTTTACCAAAGTGTCAGCGCAGAATCTTTGAAGGTGTTGTTCCGGGATGTTCCCCCTGATGGCATCTTTGGCTTCTTGAAAGAGTCAAATCTGTTTTATAAAATTTTAGACACCTCAAGTAATACGGACTATCCTCGACCTCTGTATGTTTGATGTACAAAGAAGTGAATCGTGTTTATTATTCAAACCGGATAGATTTTTGATAATTATATATTTACAACTTGTTTTATTGGCATCCTCTTTATTTTAATCCGGCGAAGAAGGGCCTTGATTAGTCGCAAAACACACACACACGCTATCTTGCAACAAGAACAGATAACACACGGAGATGTATCATCAGTAATTTACTTCCTATAGCACTAGCTGAACAGTGAAGATGCAAAACATTTTTTCTCCTGAACCAACCACTTGAAACGACAACGAATTAACATGCAAAAACTCTTCACCTCTGAACACAATGCAAAAGCTGTGGAGATCGAATGTTTAGCCAGAAGATTTTGAGCCCTGACACACTGAACATGTTTGACGAACCACATGTAAATTTTACTTCCACACACGCAAAGTACAAAACCAAAATTCTGTTTGATTTTCGAACAACAAAGACTGTCAAATGAAACATGATTTTTTTTTTTTTTTTTTTTCACTTTGGGAGTACACAAATGAACATGTTGGATGAAATAAAATGATAGTTTTACACGCACAAAGTATGGATACAGGATGTTGCTGGCTTTTGCGACAACAAAGAATGTCAAATAAAACAAATCTCACGCATGAAACTGTTTTCCTTTCAGTTTTGCAAAACACGAACACAATGAACATGCTGGATGAAACAGAACATACATCCACACACACAAAGCACAAACCTGAATCTGGAACTGGGAACTAAAATCTCACATGAAACAAACTTAATGTCGTGCAAGAAACTTTTTCATCCAAGTTTTGTCAAGTCAAGTCAGTTTTCTTTGTCCCAGAATTGAGAAAATCACTTTGCAATGCGCAGAACATAGACATAAAGCGTAAAAAGTTCTATTTTGCACGATGAACATGGGTGACGAAATCAACTGTCACATCCACACACACAAACTATGAAACCAGAAGTTTGCTTTTGCAAAAAACGAAGAGCTGAAGGTGGAGGTGCATGCTGCGTAGTGTCTGAAAACAGAAAAAGTAAAATCATCAGCAATCTTACAGAAACATGTATGTGTACTCACTGTAGTTTGCTCACCAATGAAGAAAAACTAACTACATGAATTTGTAAATTATACTAGTGTGCATTACCATACATTACCCCCCCCCCCCCCCCAAACACACACACACACTCTCCAAAATGTGCACACACACACAGTCACACACACACACACACACACACACACACACACACACACACACACCAAAATGTGCGCGCACACACACACACTCTCCAAAATGTGCACACACACACACACACACACTCTCCAAAATGTGCGCGCACACACACACACACACACACACACCCACACACACACACACACACACACACACACCCACCTGTATCACTGTGGACCTGTAGGGTCCTAAAAATTGGAGCCTACTTTAAAAATGGATGCAAACATACCATCTTGCCTTATAAGTTATATCTAAGGACAAATTAGCCTCACTTTGATCTGACCTTGACCTAGAAAACATAAACAAAGCATCCTTCTCTGCTCACCTCGTGCAATTAGTTTTCCTCGTTTTCCTCTTCCATTTCCTCCTCCTCCTCCTTCTTCTCGACTCGCTCGTAAGCACGGTCCGAGGGGGTCACCACGACCCCTTCCCACACACTCATCTCCGTGGCAATACCTAGAAAAATATGAACGAAAATATTAAATTTTACCCCACTTGAAGCTGAACCTCTTTTTCTTCTTCTTTGTCTGTCTACTCAAGAAAACTGCACTATCTTCTTTAATGTCCCCCCCCCCTCCAACTCTCTCTTAATGTATTATAATTACTGCCATTGCAATACTGTTAACATGCACTTGTTCCAACCCTGATCATTATTATAAGCAGTGCTTGTTCATGCTCAGTTCAGTAATTGTTTGTTTACTTGGCCAAATTGTATTGCAATAAACATGTTTAAACCAACCTCTTTTTCTTGTGTGTGTGTGTGTGTGTGTGTGTGTGCGTGTGTGTGTGTGTGTGTGTGTGTGTGTGTGTGTGTGAGAGAGAGAGAGAGAGAGATGCTAATTTTTGTTTTGTTTTTGTTTCTTCTTTGTTTGTTTTTTTTTTGGGTTTTTTTGTGAGTACACACAGAACTTTCTCTCTCTCTCTCCTGTAGTGTTATCAATTTATCAGATTCTAGGATTAATAATAATAATAATCATAATAATAATGAGTATTGTATAGGCGCTTAACCCAATTTCATGAATCGGCTCAAAGCGCAGCAAACTGAACCCAACACGCACGCTCACGTGAATCACACGCATTCTCTCACACACTGAACATAAACACATTACAATCACGTGGTGCGAAGGGTCAGCTCAGCTATTTAAATTTCGGAATTTAAAATTGCATTTATTTTTTCAAAATTTGGTGGGCTGAACATTTCCAAAGCAGAGGGGGAGGAAGCCGAAGTACCCGGAGAGAACCCCCGACGATCGGCCCGAATGAACGGTGCCACATACCAGAAGAAAAAATTCTTTGCCCCGAGTGGGACTCGTACCCCCCACCTCTCGCATTGGTGACAATTTAGTCTCCTAACCACTAGACCACCGACCGCCCCAATTTAGTCTGCCGCTGAAATACTGTCACACTGTATTTGTTCCGCCCTGAGCAGTACCATAAGCTTTGCTTGTTTATGCTCACTGTTCAGTTATAAATACAACCAGTATTGCAATAAACTTGCTTAAACCAAATGAGATCACAGTAGTTTTCAGCAACGGCTGGTATGAAAACTGGCTGTTTCATGTTAACCGCCTCAATCGTCGTAAAATTAAGTTTCAATTGATTCGTTGACCACCGAGGCAAGGAATGGCGTTACGCAAAAAGTGGAGACGACTTACTGGCGTTTCCCTCCAGACCCAGGATCTGTTTAAAGCCGCCGTGACTCAGCACACGCAGCAACGTCTGCGCCGTGAAACACACCTGATCCTGTAACCATAGCAACAAGTCAGTGTCAAACCCTGTCCAGGAGTCTGTACTTAACATATCTGCGTGAATTCATTAAATAAATAAATAAATAAACAAAATAATAGATAAACTAAAAATTGCTTTTTAAAAAGAAAATAAAGCAATACAGTGCAACGTTTTTTGGGCGACCACCCCTCTGGCCAGACAAGAGTGGTCTTAAAAGAGAGGTGGCCACCCAAAAGAAGCTTCAGACAGTGAAGAAGTGCAACCTAGGACCATTGTAACATTGGTCTGCACAGGCAGGTAGTCTCCCAAAGGGGTGGCCACCCAAAAGAGGTTCTACTGTAATAATAATTCTTGTCCAACAAAAATAGTATAGTGTGACTGCACACCCACACTTTCACATCGATTCTCAGTTTCGTCGATTTTCACGACTTTGTCAGTGAGGATATTGAGGTAGTGCTCACCTAAAACCAGGTGATTATGATCATAAACAAAAAAGTGAACAAACAATAAAAACACTATTTAATATCCAGGATGCCTCAGAAGCAGCAGTTTATGTGTGTCCTCCTACAAACATAAAGCTAAACAAAGTACTAAAAATTTTTATGAATTCTATTAAAATTTGTTACTGTTTTCGACATTAAGGCCGTTCTACACGTGACAAGCGGCAAGTTGCCACCCTTCGACTTTCCCCCCACAAGTTTGTCTGCCGCAACGCCGCTGCTTCTACACGCGGAAACCTCCGCACCACAAGTCGGCTGATTGACCTTTCGTGTGACCCTTTCAACCCCATATTTGGAAGGGCCTCTCGCGATTTCGCCCGGCCATGGTCGCGAGTGAATCCGAGTCAGACTCAGCTGAACATGTGCATGAAAGTTCGGAGGAGGAATTAACTTTTGAAGCAGCTGCAGTTATTTTGCTGCAGAACAGGAAAAAAACAGTGGATCTGGGCGAGAAAGTGGATCTTGCAGCGAGATTCGCTTGGCGCATACGGAGGTCTTTTGACGCCATTTTGTTTATTTTTGGCCGCGCTACCACTACGCGGCGTGCGATTGGCCGTCCTGGCGGGGCTCCCAGGGTGCCTCGCGCGCACTTGCGAGGCGCAAGCCGAGAAAATAGAAAGCCGTTCTATCCGAAACTTGCCGCGGCAAGCCGTAGGCTGCAAGACTGTACATCTTGCTTGTACATTTGCCGTCGACTTGCGGGGGCCGCAAACCCGCTTTTGCCTTGCAAACTTGCCACGTGTAGAACGGCCCTTACCTGTTGTTCCAGCGTCATCACGACGTGCACTCTCACTGTGCCCTGTTCGCAAGGATCAGCAATTCCCACTGAACCAGGGAGAAAGAGACCAGCCGACAAAAGCTGCAGGGAACGCCTAAAAAAGAAAAAAAAGAAAAAAAAAAGAAGAAACAATAAGAAAGGAGTGTCAATGCAATAATTATGTGATGGGGTCCTAGAACTCAACTGGGGAACAAAAGATGATTTTAAGCACGTGGAGTACTTGGCATGTATGAAAAGAAATTTTCTTTTTATTTCTGTAGCATGGCATGGGTTTGTTGAAAACTGCTTGTTGAAAAGTGGCCATTTTGAGAAAATGGCTGGTGATGTTTAACATACGAATAATGCAGGCACAGTGTGGTTGTATTAGTGATCAAAAGCGGGAACAAAGTTCAACAGACATACTTGAACGCTGCGTTGATTGGCAGAGGCTGTCTGGACGGATGGTTCACGACTGAAAAATGTGCCTGCAAATTATACGAGCGAACATGGTTAGCATACAAATTAGAACACTGGTCATTGCTGGCATTTGTGATCAGCTTTTGAGTCTGAGTCTTAAATGCATCAACACCAAAGCGATTAAATGCCAGTCTGCAAATCTTCAAAGTTTTATCAATTTGTTTCTTTCTTTTTCTGGTCATTTGGCATTACCCGCACGTTGCTTCACAGTTATACTGGTCTGGGCCCGTATGTAAAAGTTGAGGTTAGGGCCACTCAAAATAGTCTACCCCAGTGATATGTTGACCTCTGAAAAATGTCGCATTCACCAGCACAGTACATTTTCAGCCTGTTTCGGGATTATTGCCTGCATGACTTGTCTCCCTTGCTGCAACATGCACACATTTTTTGTGACAGAGCCCAAAGCTGCCACAAAAAAATGCATGCATGCTGCGGGTCTGTGTATGCACGAAAGACAACTCATGCAAGAAATAATCTCTAAACAGGCTGAAAATGAACTGTGCTGGTGAATGCGACAGTTTTCACCGCTTCTGTGCACACTGTGAAATAACACCTCAAAGTTGTTTGCAACTGTCCACTTTCCTTGTCACCAAGTATTTTTGTTTTTTCCTTCTTATATGTATCACTTAGCTCGGCTCGGTCTTGGTTAACCCGACTTGGCCGTCGTCACAGGGGGCCTAGAGTTATCGACGGACCCGAAAAAGGGTTGCTGTCGGCTTAGTCCCAACCTGTGAGACGCTGTAACTAAGCAGGCGACCAAGCAGTGCGACGCTAGGCACGACAAAAGCACCACAAAACTATCTGTGAGCCTCAGTATGCAAAAAGATGGGCATTTAAAGGTTGAATGAGAGATGTCTCAAGAGCTAACAAGTGTGACACACAGTTCTGACCATAAAACATATATATATATTTTCTGGATATCTGAAGGAAAGAATCAAAGCTGAAAAAAACACTCACAAGTAATTCTATTATCCACGGAGTGAGAGGCTGCAAGCCTTCAAAGCGACTCTTCAGATCCTTCAGAAGGCGGATGAGAACTTTAACACTGTAGGCAGAGAAATTATGAAATAACCACAAACTGAAAAAAAGAAGAAGGGGGGGGGGGGGGGGGGTGGGGGGGGGAGGAAGAAAGAGTAAAAAACAAACACAAAGCTAGGCTACCTGTAAGTGGTGTTTAAAAATAAAGCAGTCTAGTCTAGTAAACTTAAACACATGTACTTATTTAGCCATAAGCATGGAGAGACTTTTTTCTAGTTCAGAATGCACGGTTACAATGAAAAATATATATACATGTAATACACAAATTGAATCTCTGACTCACAAATATGCACACACAAAATACATCCCCACCCCTGTAGCTTCTCCTGATCTAGGAACAGATTTTTTTTTTTTTTTTTTTTTTTTTAAACCAGAACAAACCTTTCATTTTTGTTTTTGTATCTGGTCTTATCTTTGGATTCCAAAATCTGACACTGTGGCAGCAGTCTACAATGATCAGGACTTTCTGCAGTCTACTGTGGTGCGTTATCAACGCATGTACAATGAAAGTTACCAGTACCTGGAGTGCTGCGCATTTTCTTCGAACCAGCGTGCGTGTCTGATGGCCGCTAAATGACTCTGCATGATCTTTCCGTCCACTGTGACACAAACACAGCAACCTCTGATCAGTATTTTGAGAAAATGTTTTAAAATTATTATTATTGGGGTATCGCAGTTGTTGTTTTTTTAATTTTTTTAATTAATTTTTATTTTCCTCTTTTTATGGGGGATCTACTCAAGTTTATAGGCAATTTGGCGGCCTCTCTTCACACCTCGGGGGAGCCGGGGTGGCCGAATGGTAGAGCGCTGGACTTCCAGTTCTCGGGTCTTGAGTTCGTATCCCGGTTGGGGCCAAATATTTGTGCCGGCTTTTTCATCGTTGCCCCGTCTTTGATATCACCCATATGTGGTGGAAAAGGACGTAAAACCCCCAAACACCCACCCACCCCACTCTCCTCACACCTCAAAGTAAATTTCGAACATGACATTTAACCATGGTTTGCCACTACAGAGTCTGAATCTACGAACAGTATTTCCGTCAGGATGGGTTTGGGAATAAAGGACGTCAGTTACCCAGAGTGCCATCTACACAGTGTTAACGGTCGGTGGTCTAGTGGTTAAGAGACTTGTCACCAATGCGAGAGGTCAGGAGTTTGAGTCCCACTCGGGGCAAAGAATTTTTCCTTCTCATATGTGGCACCGTTCATTCGGGCCGACCGTCGGGGGTTCTCTCCGGGTACTCCGGCTTCCTCCCCCTCTGCTTTGGAAATGTTCAGCCCTCCAAATTTGAAAAAAATAAATGCAAATCTAAATTCCGAAATTTAAATAGCTGAGCTGACCTTTCAAACCACGCGACTGTAATGTGTTTATGCCCAGTGTGTGAGAGAACATGTGTGATTCACGTGAGCGTGCGTGTTGGGTTCAGTTCGCGGCGCTTTGAGCCGATTCATGAAATTGGGTAAAGCGTCTACACAATACTCATTATTATTAGTATTAGCCCAGGTGACAAGTACAACTTCGGGATTTGCAAAATGCTTACAGTGCAGCTCAGGATCGAGTTTCTTCAAGTTGGGTGGGATGGTTGTGATGAGGCACTTGACGCTGGCATCTGCCGAGCTGATCTCGAAGCCCGAGTCGTTTGTCAGCATGGCCAGAACTGTAACACGCAATCAAAATATAGTCATACTGGATCTTGTTTCATCCGCAGCAGAAAAACAACAACAAACAAACAAACAAACAAACAAACCAACACACATATCAAGTTACCATTTTTAGTAGTGTGGGTCCCAAGCAATATGGTTGTACTGGTAAACAGGAAAACACAAATTATCAGTGATCGCGCTAGGACTTTTGAAAACCGGTCCCATCAGCGACTACCCCACACTGTCACTCAATAACCTGTGTCAGAACCGGTCCCACGAGAATTAAAACCAGTGATAAGAATTACACTGCAAATCGACCTAGACACAATGACAGTGTCGCAACACTCTATCGGTATGAGAGGTAAAGACAGCAGCGAGTCCATCGCAAGAACAAAGAAGCCCTGGCCAGTGGGGAACAAACTATTGTGACAGTGATTAACGTTCGCTGAAACTGGGACCCTCCCTTCCTCCCCTATCAGAGGACACAGTGTTTACCGGTCCCAGCACTTACAACCGGTCCCTGGGACCGGCAGCTCCAAATTTTTCCGGTATTCTGGTTTTGCAAACGGTATTTTACTGGGAATTGCCGGTTAACGCGATCACTGATTATGTAAACCCAAACCCTCTATTATGTCAAAACAAGAAGTTTAACTTTGGCGATTGTAAAATCACAGTAAAAGGGAGCAAACTACAAGTACTTAGAATAAATACTACATGCAGTAAAACAGCTAAAAAATTACAAAAAAAACAAACAAGATCACTACTGTAACCGTATTAACCCTAGTCTTGCTGAATTAATTTGTTTTACGCTGAAAAAGCCACAGTCGATAGAGA
>JACVVK020000483.1:180000-210000 GCA_018292915.2 Batillaria attramentaria | reverse complement strand
CTCGGTTTACATGAAAACTATAAGAGCGACCATTTTCTAGTAGTGAGTCAATTCAGAGTCCGTATTCAAACTATCTACTGCCAAAAAATTGAGTGATTTAAATAAATATTACGCCTGTACACGAAAGACAACCAACTTGTCTCAAAAGGGCGATAACTCCCAAATCACTTAAGCAATCATCACACGCTTGAATCGTCTAATGTAACATTTTGATAAATTTGGATACCCCAAATTTGAAGCCATTCGGTTAAGTATTTTCGAAGAAACGGGCCCGGACACAATTCACACACACACGCACATCCACACAGACGGCACTCAGGAGGAGGAGAACTGCGTTCGGAACATCATACGCGTCAGCATCGATGACGCAAGTTTTCTTACGTCATTGTCAGAGTTACACTTGCAAAATCGTCTCTGCGGGAGATCGGCAGTGACGTGCGTTTGTACCACAGATGCTTGCCCATGAACGTGGAAATTTTAGCCCGTCCTATTATGTTGTTTCCATTACTATGGAAACAACATAAAAAACCAACAACAAAAAAAACAAAAAACAAAAAAACCAACAACCAAAAACACACACACACAAACAAGTATACTGTATACATGTACACACACACACACTGACACACACACATACACACGCGCGTGCGCGCGCACACACACACAAACAGACATGTATCTCTTGACGAAAATAACTCACAGCAGCTTCGAAAGCTCCTGGTGTGACCACCAGATTGTCGAGAATGGTTTGAATCTTACTGACAAGGGCCAGTATGGACGCTTGTTCCTGTGCTGTAGGGTTCAGATCCGTGTTCCTCTTCAGCAGCGCCTGAAAATGTGGCAAGAAGCAAAGACCACTCAATCAACTGACCCATTTATGCTCAGCATCCCGTTTTTGGGATGCTCTCTGTCATGTATTGTGCTTCTAATACTGACAAAAACAACAATACTCATACTGATTGTTTCAGTTGCTGTATTGCTCTTTGATTACACATCAGTGTAGGTGAGGTGGACGGAAGGCCAATACCTACTTGCTCAGTCTCTAGCTCAGTCTATCAGTCTACCAGTCTGTCTGTAGTGGGTAGAACGATCACTAAAAGTATCTCAGCTGCTTTCCATATATATATATCTGGGATAGGGGTTTCCGGGTGCTAGGCTGAGTCTGCCTGCGTGTGTGTCTGCCTGTGTCAGGCTCACAGTTTAAGGTGCTGTTTAATTTAAAAGGGACTGACTACTGGTCTAATATTAAGGACTATCATGAGTGTTACTTTACTATTAGTGTTACTGTTCATAACACTCTCACACAGAGGAAAGAAGGGAACAGGACCAGATATATATGCACAGATTACTAAAACCCAAAGGCAAGCATCGGGGCTTAGCAAAGTTTTGTGAATCAGGGTATTTCATTTCCTGAAGCGAACTTTTCCTTCTAACTCATACAATCATTTTTCAGCGTGGACAATCATCATAAACAATTTTTTTTTTTTTTTTTTTTTTGCTGCCCCAACTCTTTTTTCCAGCTCCAGTGGTGTTCCTCCCAGGTCATGGGTGGAATCCATGGAGGGCTCGAAGGCTGGGGCAATTTTTATTATGCATGATGATGGAGATGAGGATGATGGTAAGATGATGCTATGGAGGTCCATGTGGTTTGGGACTGCGGGACAGGGCCGCATTCCACGCTTCCTGTCATAAATATCCCGGCGTTCACCAGGCCCGGGAACTACGGCACCTGCGGTGCCGGCCGTGTAATCATCCACATCATAAGACGTGTCATACCAAGGGAAGCACCCCCAAAGTCGCACCCGTGAAGTGGGTGAACAAACAATTACAATAAACAATAAACAATTTTACATCACATTACCTCTGTGAATGCTTTCTCTTCTGGGGCTGGCTTGGCTCGGGGAAACGTTGCCTCACACTAAACACAAATGAATCAACAAATCAATTAAGGAATTGAAAAAAAAGCACAATTAAAATAAAATGACAAATTACTCCAAAGTGTAAACAACATTGTATCGCAGTAACGGCTGCAGTAATCAACAAGATAGAGTATTTCAAGCGTACAGGCGCACTCACGAGCAAAACCGTTCTAAGACATAAGATGGCTTAGCAAAGATAGACTTTGCCCATTAAAGCAACCTCTGTACCCTAACTAGGCTGAAGAAGTGTCAGTAGTTGAAGGGAAGCAACTGGATGACAAGGCACTACACATAAAGGCAAGTTGCTTCCCTTGAAGTAGAGCACAAAAATCAGTAAGGAAGGTTCACTTTTCACAGAGACAAAGACAGGGAGAGAGAGAAAGGGAGAGAGTACCTGCACCAAATCAAAGGGGATGTGTGGAATAAACACTCGGAATCTGAAAATAAAAAAGCACATTATGATACATCACACTTGCAAACATAGCCAGGTACAAATCAATGTAAGGCTGCTGGAGTTACATGCATGTACTTAAAGATCTAAGCTCCCAACAAAAAGCTTTCCGAAGTGTGAATTTTTTTTTTTTACAGAGTCGGCCGTGCAAGCACAGTCAACTCTGTCACAGTTGCAGAGTTCACACACTGTCCAGAAACAGCGACAAAACCGTGCCGAAAACTGCCCCCACATCCTGTTGGGGTCCATCCACGCTACTGTGCACATCCCCGTGCAACCCGGCTCATGGCTACACCGCGGATACGTCAGTTCAGACTGAGCGATGTCGGACATGGCTCAAGCTATGCTACTACCAGTAAGTACACGTGTTTGAAATCAGTTTTGTTTCTTGCGTAAACATTTCAGCTCGCATACGAGCGACACTGACCAAATTCAAAAGTGACACGACTTGTATGGGGATCACTGCGGACAGTACTGACTCGGTCACGGCTGCTGTGATGACCACTGCACGGACGGATAACCACTGCACGGAGATGTGCTTAGTATAGTGGACGGACCCCGACAGGAAGTGGGGGCAGTTTTTCGGCACGGTTTTGTCGGTGTTTTTGGACACTGTGTGAACTCTGCAACTGTGAGAGTGACAGAGTTGACCAGTGTTGCACATTTCCGTCGGTCTCCGGTCATAGACCGATCAAAACTTCGAATGTCCGATAGCCCCGACCCCCAAGCGGACCCACGGTCCGATTAAAGCATAGCTCTAGCGGACACGTGTCCTATTCTTATCACAAACATTGCGGACACGCCGGTACTGCTCGCTCGCTGCGCGTGCCACCTCGCCACGCGACGCCTATCGAGATTAGGGCCGCTGCTCCACGTTGCCAGGATTGGTACTTGCAGGGCTGGCAACGCTGGCAACCCTATCCAGCTGGCAAATCCCCCTTGCCGGTGCTGGCGCGGGAATAGAAAGCCGTTCTATTTTTCCTGGCAGCCAGCTAGCCACAGGCAGCCCCGTACAGCCAACTGACCAGTCACTGCCCAAACCTTGCAACGCCGCAGGCTGCGTGTGCCGCGGATCACTTGCCCGCCAGCAGGCAGCCGAGTACGGCAACATGCAGACTGGCAGTCGTGTAACCGTGCGCTTTACAACAATGAACATGTCTATTTTTAACCCAAGGCTCACATTTTGACCAATCAGCGGCCAATCTCTTTGTTACCTAGCGCATGCGTAGTAGGAACACGTGTTATCGGACTGTGCATTGTTTTGGATGTGAGGAACACATGCGATCGAAGTACACATTGTTTTGACTGAGTTTGAAGAAGATGCCACCGAAAAAAACGATTGAAAGCTGACAAAAATCAGCAAATGCTAACAAGTCTGTTAGCTTGCGAGCCCAGAGGCACCTGCTCAACCAGAAGTGATCTTGCAAGCATACTTGACTGGTTTGGCAAGAAAAAGATATGATTTGCAGCTTCAGTTTAATCCTTTCATTCCTGGAAGACCTTGTGGCTCATGGTCTGAACACTCTGAGGAGTGAAAACATTTTTTTTTTTTTTTTTTTTGCACCAAGACAGTTTCTCCCTTTGAAAAGGGAAAAGTGATTCAGGTATCATGACTATACATGTACTTTGAACAGTTGAGCTGAGACATAATTTTGTTCATTCTCATGTTGATTTTGAGAAAATGTTGATTTCTGTCCAATGAGTTTTTCATATTTGAATGTTCACTTTTGTGTGGAGTTGCTCTCAGAAATGAGAATACACTGTTGTTCACAGTTGCCGTTGTGCATTACCTAGCGAGTGCCTGTCTGATGAAGTGTGTGAATGTCAATTCGTGGTGATCAGAATGGTTGCGGCAGAGTTGGTGTCCTATTGTCTCTGCATCACCAGGACACTGTGTCCTATTACATTTTTGTCATCAGGACACCATGTCCTATCTGGGGGGTAAAAAATGTGCAACACTGGTTGACTGTGCTTGCACGTTCGACTGTGTAAAAAATGTTCACACTTCGGAAAGCTTTTTGTTGGGAGCTTAGATCTTTAAGGTTTTTGTGCGTGTGCGCTTGTGTGTGTGTTGTGCCAGTACGTGTTCTGTGCTTTTGAATTATTAGCTTAGATTGTAATTGTGAAGTGCCTTGACTTGAGCTCACTTTGTGGGGGCACTGCACTATACAAGAATGTTTATTAATATTATTTTTAACATATTCTTCATATTATTATTAATATTTCACTTGGTATGGGGCCCAGTTGGCCCCCTCACTAGGTCCCTCAACATTTGACCGCCCTTACACATTGGGGGTATTCACAGTTACATAATTATGAGCACAGTCAAATACAGAGCATACCACCACCATACAACAGACACAAAATTATTAATTAATAAATTTAAATTTTATACAAATTCAGGAACAAAATCTTTATTTTTCAATGGTAAAAGTTGTAGGTGCACAGCAAATTAAACACACACACACAAAACCCCAAACCTACTCTTAACGTTCCTCTCTTACACACACACACACACACACACACACACACACACACACACACACACACACACACACATGTATACATGAACATGTCCGAGATGTTAGATAGACAGACATCAACTTACGGGGGTGTTCCACCACCTGGTCTGAAGTTTGGCCGCATCATCCCCCCTCGCATCGGTGGACCGCCACGACCTCTCATTGTCTTGGTTGAAATTACTGCCGGTAAAAACAAGTTGAATGATAATCAGTGAATGACAATCTATTGGGGAAAGCAACTTGTTTGGTGTCACTCGGAAGGAACGGGTGATCTATAGAGATTATGTCCTTGTTGGTGTTCAGTATGCAGTGCGGTGCGGCAAACAGCATGTACTCTAGTCGTGGAAAAAAGAAATCGTTGAGTAATCTCTAGAACTATCACTATTTCAGAGAACAATCGTCCGATCAGGTAGAGGAAAAGTAATAGTCACTGCCAGTTGACAGAACCGGCAACAAAGGAGCATGCACGGGTTTGTTTTGATGACTGCACTGACAATATAGAAGCAAACTGTGATCGGATATCTAGAAGCACTGTATTCAATGTAATTTTAGAAGCATGGAATGTACTTACAAAAAGCAAAAAAAATACAGCACCAGTGTTCTTCCAAGTTCAGCCCACTTCGTTGAATCGCTCCCCCAAGCCTGTCGCCGGCAAACCGGAAGTATACTTCGGAAAAACGGTTGATTATCTCCCTTCAGTTTTCAGCTGGCTGTAAACAGAAGATATAACCTTTTAATATTGTCTTTCATTTGCAGACATAATACTGTCCTTCAGGTGGCACACCTATAATCTATACTAAATGGAGGAGAAATGGCATGTATGTTGCAGGGAATCGACCGTTTAAAGCATTTTGCGGTGAATAGATTGTAAATCTTTCGCGTTGAAAACCAAGAAAAATATTGTTTCCAGAAACGCCATGCGCCATTGTTTACAATCTTGGTTGCCATTTGCAGTCTTGTTTCTGGTGGAAATCGAACGAAAAGATCGATTTCCCGGTAAAGTATACACTTTAACGTAAGTGCGATAAGTACATTACAATAATCATGTGCTGGTTGCATGGTAGAATATTTTGCGAACGGAAGTTGCTCATCGAATGATCGTACTCTAGTCAGTTGCGGTTACACCATCCGATTCATTAGCATACATTTCCGGCGATTTCTTAGCCCCTCTACCTGCTGACGTTGTAAGTAAAATGGGTGTGCTAGGTTTGGACTCTCGCTCCATACCAAGTAGGTTTCGTCTTTCATACAGGGCCCATACATGTCATGGAATCCTGGAAAAGTCATGGAATTTGGAAATAGCTTTTCCAGGCCTGGAAAGTCATGAAATTATCTCAAGAGTCATGAAAAGTCATGGAATTTCAGAATTTTATGGAAGCCATTTTGAGCCCAACGGTGAAACGGTCAGCTTGGTGATTACGCACTGGACTGATTGCCAGTAATACCAACAAACTGCCTCCCCATAAGGCTAATGACTAACTCTGAACATTGGTCTTGCTGACTGCGATAACTTGGATATAAGCTCAGAATTTCTACCCTCGCGTGTGTCAGTGTGAAAGAGGGCAAGGAAGCTGTCATGGAAAACAGGAGAGTTGGCCTCGAAAAGTCATGGAAAAGTCATGATTTTTTTGAGACTGTGAACCTGTATGGACCCTGGTATAAACAAACATGTGACAGGGATGGATTTAACTGGTAACTACCGGTAAAATACTGGTTTGAAAAGGAAAATACCGGTTGGAAAATCAGTAGCCGGTAGAACCTACCGGTTCTTATTTTGTTTGACTGGTTTCAAAAATTAAGGAAAAGAGAGAAAAAAAGTCTCTGAGTCAGAGAGAGAGAGAGAGAGAGAGAGAGAGAGCCCCGCCGAGATGTAGTAGTGAGTGTATGACACGAGGCCAGTCACGGTTACAGTTAGCAATTATCACTGCATTCGTCGGCAGATTTTCGGTGGCAAAATTAGTTACTGGTTTCCGTGACTGGCCTACTGGTTCGTGTGCGAGTAGGTTTATTTACTGTGACGTTGTACCAGTTTGGAAAATGCCCAGCGCGATCACTATGTGATCATAATTTATAGGTTTGGTGGATTAGTTTGTTATGAGATTAATTGAATTTCTTTGCTTTTTCAGAGCTAGGCGCCGAGTGATAGACGGTGGTCATTGCAGTTGCAGGAGTATTGGCTGGTTGAATACTTGATTCACCAGGTGCAGCATGCTTGTTGTGGTCAGGAGAGTTGGCTGGTGCTCGCCACCGCTTGTGTAAGACAGAAACCTTGAACTCTAAAATTAGTTTAAAAAAAAAAAAAATGGCAGTACAAAACACAGCTGCAGAATCTCTTTCTGGATCAAGTGAAACGGATGAAAACGGCCAAGTGGAAGTTACTCCTCCTACTGACGGCAGTGCAGATGGCGCTGCTGCTACATGTACGAACACTAGTCAAAGCTCTGTGAACAACAGTCTACGCTTAGAAGTGGATGCGGCAAGTCATGCTCACAGAGTCGGTGGCCCTGAAGCAAATTACTGGAGCTCTGAAAGTGAAACTGGTTTCAGCAGAACTGGAACTGGTTTTGCTCCAAGTGCAAACACTCATACTGAATCAGGTTCCGCCAGCCTGGCAGGCACTTGTAACGGTGACACTACGTGCACTGCGCGATTTAATGGAACGTTGAGAAGTGCTGATTTCACACCTGCCGATACCAGTGATAGCAGTGCGGCAGTTTTGATTCACACTGTTAACAGTGACAGTAATATCGCAGCAATCTTGGCTACAGACATTAATACTGGAGCAGAACTGGTTAATGTCACTGATTCTAGTCCAGCGGTTTTTGCTGCTGCATGTACCACTGACAATGAGACTGCTGCAGTGGCAGCTGCCAGCAGTGCTACAGCAGGTTTAGTTAGTGTCACAAATTCTGGTACAGCGGTTTTGGCTACTGGTAGTGAACGTGCTCCTGCGGCCTTTCCGATCAGTTCAAGTAACGCTGGCAACAATACCTGCACCACAGTGTCTTTGTTGACTCCCACCACAACTTCTACCATTACCACAATGGCCACATCTTTCAACCCACTGGGGACGTCCACGTGGGTCAACTCAGACTCGTCCCCATCTCCCATCGAAGGCGCCGACGTCTGTGGCCTCGGTCTGCTCAACGACACCCTCAACTCCACAGTGGACCTGATCAAATTCGGTGCGGGCATCATCACGAGTTACCTCAACTGGAGGAGGGACGGGGGCCGCTATTCTTTCTCTACCCCCGCATTTGGCGACAGGCTGGAATCCAGCAGAAGAAGGAGAAGCTCGTGCGGGTGTGCACGCACAGACCTTGCAAGATCTCGTGCTCGGCAGACCAGCTCACGCCTTCGTCACAGCGATGGTGGCGATTCCGCGTCGAAGCGTGTGACTGTTTCTGATACCAGAGCATCTGCCGGTGATACTGCCGGAAGTACTTTGAGCGCAAGTGGTAGTGGCAGTAGCCTGCATTTTAAAACTGTAGATCATGAACCCACAATTAGTGCTACTGCCGGTGTGAGTTATGCCGGTGATGCAGTGGTCGGTGCGACTGAATGTTCTGACTGTGGCATTTTGACTGAGAGTGAGACTGCGAGCGACAGCAAAATGTGCTCACAACATTCACAGGCAGAGCATTGTACAGGATCAGATAGTAGAAAGCTGCACTTACACTTTCAACCTTTGAACTCCACGAGTCGTAACAGGGTCACTGCCAGTTCTGTTCCATGCACGAAGGAGAGGGCTGATGATTGTGGTTTCGCCAGCAGTGTCCAAGCACCGAAACCACCCTTAGCTTCTGTGGGAGGACCAGCAGGTGTTTGGTCTGACTCGTACCCTGCCAGTCAGCTTTGTGCTGATGGTGAATGCCACGCAGAAGAGTCAGAAGTTCTTGGTCGGACTGCGAACTCATTACAAGTAGAAGTGCCCCTGTGGGTTCAGCTTGCCGAGCCAGACCCACAGACAACACCACCTGAGCCTTTGTCACTCTCTCGCTGGATTTTGCCAGATGAATCAGCTAGAGACAACAGCTTTGCTGTTTCACAACCTTCAGGCTCTGAGATGACCGTTCAGGGTGAGGGGGTGCATGGAGCAATACAGATTCCAGCAGTATCACTTTCCCCACCAGGGCAATGCAGCCCATGTTACGCCGAGAGCAGTGCTGTTACCACAGCTTCACATTATGAACGGGCAGAGAACGGTAATGCAGAAGCAGACTCAGGCCTGATGCATTTCAGGGGTGCAGGCGATAGTCCACAATCAGCGCAACTTTCGGGCGATGTCCCGGACTCTGAGTCTGACCTCCGTGTGTGCGCCTGCCCGCAGGGTCACATCCCGATCGCTTCCAAAATGTCACGTGCCCAGAGAGCTTGGGCAGGTCATCAGTATGCAGTCCAGAATGCGGTTCTTGACTGCTCTAGCGAAAGCCTTGACATGAATTCATTGACAGGGTCACACAGTGACACAGACAGCTTTGAGGTGATCAGCGATACAGACAGCAACGTAGACACTGAGGCTTCGACTAGCAGCAGTGCAGGTGAATTCGGTGCACATCTGGATTTGTCATGGACAGCATTGGTGCCACCTCGGTCCTTGAATCATGCCAGCGGCCCCTCAGGCTCATTTCGTTCTTGCCCCAAGAACCCCCTACACCTCACAGACTTTGCTCACTTTGAGAGCAAGCACTGTGTCTTGCTGAACCCCAACAGAGATGTTCAGCTTCAGGATAGACCGTCTTCGGGAGAAGTGTGCGAAGATTCTGACCTTGTGGTAATCCCATGCACGTGCAGCTCTTGTTCAGAGCCTCCTCAGAAACCGCATCGCAGTCTTGGCAAAGTCGGTGGTAAAGAAGGGAGACGATCTGCAGCGAAATCGGTTGCGTCTGGTGGTGAGGTCAGCAGTGGTGATTCAGACAAGGGTGATCTCCGTCCTGCATCAGGTACTGTATCTGGTGACAGTGGTGGCAATTTTTTTTATTTCTGCCATTCATTTCAAACTGATCATTTTTAATTTATACTACTTGTTCGTTATACATTGATAACAGTGCAATTTGTGCAGAAGGCCGGGAACAGGGTAACAAGCCAACCAGAGGACAACAGTGTTATTCATGCTGAATTGCATTTACGTGTATAAGAACAGTAAAATTTTATTATTTCATCGTCCTGTTGTCATGTGTTTCTTTGTCACTTGCTTGTTCGTGTTTGTATACAGTATATATTGGTGAGTTTTCTGTTGTTTTGTTTCTTTGTTGTTGTTTGTCGTGGGATGGTACATTGGTAGAGTAGGGGGTACTGGTGTTTTTTTGAAAACCAGTCTTGTATTTCTTCAGGTTCTGGCAGCAAGCTTCGCAAGTCACCGAGAGCACACAGAAACAAGTCACTGTCACGTCTCAACAGTTCCAAGTCGCACAGCAGCGGCAGCAGTCCAAGCACCGGTGCGTCCAGCGCCACCGCCAGTCCTCGCTTCGACGCCCAGCTCTTCGTACAGCAAGTCAAAAAGCGCCTGCAAAGCCTCGGCAGCAGAGATGAGCCACTCGTCACAAGCCAAGACTCGGCTGCTGGTGTTGCCAGCTCCCCTTCACCTGGGGCGCTTTTTGATCAGGCGCCGCGTGCGATGCGGCAGGGAGGGGACGGGCCTGCCTTCCCCCTCACATTAAAGTTGTTCCAGCCTCTGGAATTTTCTGTATTCGCAGGCGAACCAAGCGAGTGTCAGGAATCTCAGCCGTCCAGCCATGCTGCTTTCTCACCAGCCCACTCAGCACCTTCTCCGCAGTCCTTTGTTTCTTCAGGTTCTGCGTTACAGGCTATACCATCTACCTCTGACAGATCTCCGTCGTCAGCTAATTCTGCTCGGTCATGTCAATCCGAACGATCACATTTTGGAAACGGTTCACTTACGGAGGAGGGTCAACCAATCCAACAGGGCCGCAGCATGGGGGCGCGTCCAAAGCATGGTAATTATGCTCCAGAAAGCGGCAGGCTTCCTGTTCCTGAGTCGTCTGCCCGAAATTGGACGTGTTCAGGGGAAGAACGCCCATGTTACTGCTCACCCAGTACCCCAGCCCAGCTTAGGCTCACCCAAAGGAGAGTTTGTTGTGCAGAAGAACAGTCACACACTCGTGCAAACAACGCTTCTGAAGTGGAATCTCGAAGGCAGTTTGGCCCACAGGAAGGCATCTCTGACAATGCTGTAGCGAGATCATGGGCAGCTCATGCATTACAAAAGTCGCGGAGTTCTGGAACCGAAGTCGATAAGGAACTTGCCTCGCAAGTTGCAGCAGAATCGCCACCACGCGCTGTATCCGTCAGACCAAGACCAAGTTATGCTGAACGATTGACAGGCCTCTACAGAGAATTATTTGAAGGGGAAGAAGACATGAACAGCGACGAGGAGCTGGATTTTCTGGCCGCGGTCTGTGATGTCGCGCTTTCAGACGAGGGAGCTAGCAGCGTTGATAACAGCAGCGACGAAACAGACACCAGCGAGAGAAGCAATGAACGGAGCAGTTGCTACAGCGGTGGTGATGTTCTGGCCACAGACGAGTCCTCGCAGAACAGTTCTAAAACATCATCCTTGAGTCGTCATTGCACACCGTTGACGGCAGGGGATGGGCCGTCAGATTCACGTGAACACGCAAGAGTGCCAAGTTCACAGTGTCTGCCTTGCAGCTCAGAATCCTCACACGGTCTGTTAAGCCAGTCCGTGGAGACCAAACATTCCCATCTCAGGTCAGAGCTGAATGCTGTTCAGGTTAGCCCACCTCCGAGCTTAAGTGAGGGAGAAGCATCCGCAGAAACAGGCAGTGCTGGTGTAGCAGGCAGACAATCGGCTGGCCATCCTGTTCCGTTGAGTGCAAAGGAACATCACAGAAGGACTGGTTCTGATGGTCGGCCTCGAACTCATCCACTACGTCAGCCTGAACATCGCCGTGAAAGCCAAGGTGGCAGAACGAAAAGGCCAGCATGCTTTCAAAATGCCGTGGGCACAGATCGGGGTGGTAGCACAAATGTTCCAGCTTGCTTTGAAAATACGGTTGGTGATGGAGCGGAAGACGGCATCAGCTCCAGCAGCAACGAAGAAGCGGTCTCGGATGAAAATTACGAAGGGGATGAAGAGTATGAGTGCGATTGCCTCAGCTGTACGGTCTCCCAGTCCCACACAAACAGGCAGGAATCCCAGCATGCTGATGCCTTTGAGGGCGCTGCATCAGGGACACCCACAGCTAAGGCTCCGTTCGCCGCACACCTTCAGCATGACTGCGCATTCAGCAGTTCAGAAGGCGCTAGGAGCAGGAGCACAGAACGGAATGAGGAAAGAGGGAGACCCTCTACTGGCTTTAGACCAAATTGGCCTACCGTGCGCAGGCGTTCAGATGAGGCTACAAGCTCGGACCAGAATGAGAGAAGAGAGAGACCGTCTGCAACAGAATCGTTTCAGGCGGAGGAACTAGATTCAGATGTTTTGCTGAATAGTCGGCGTGCAGTTAGTGGCAGATACGGCAGGTATAAATATGTTTGTTCTTATTTCCAGTTCCACTATTTCAGATTTAACGCTAAGTCTTAGCAATAAGTTTTGTTAATTAATACATTCGTCTACTCTAAGCCTAATTCTATGCTAACCCAGCAAAGTTGTAGCTTTTAATACTCTAAGTATCCCACATATTTCACTGTTTTTTTTTCACTGAAATTTCTCCTATGTGCAAAACCAGGCAAGGTTAACTGTACCTTTTGTCACCAAAGGATGGGTGTTGTGATATTTTTACTATTTTCTCTGGTCCTTTTCTCGCCCACCGTTTTTTTTGTGTTTTTTTTTAACCCCGCGCCGTGTATGTCAGTACGTCCGCAGAGCTACCTTTTTTTTGTTTGTTGAAGTTATGTCCCATTTGTTTATGTCCTGAAGAAGGCGAAAGCCGAAACGTTGGCCTGTGCCGTCCTTTGTCAAAGTTAAGTGGTTTCTGTCTCTTTTATGTCGCTTTTATTTGCTTATTTGTACCTTGACGGCTCTTATTGCAGCAAACATGAGTATAGTCAAAGTGCGACACTCCCACTAAGCCAAATTTAAATCCATGCAGACATAAATTGATTACAACTTTCTTTTTTTTTTAGTGAGGTGACTGGTGCACAACTACAAGCTTACTTGGTAGGAATTGAGTCCGTTTTGAAAATTCTTTTTTTTTTTTTTTTTTTTGCTGCCCCAACTCTTTGCCAGCTCCAGTGGTGTTGCTCCCAGGTCATGAGTGGAACCCACGGAGGACTCAGAAGCTGGGACAATTTTTATTATGCATGATGATGGAGATGAGGATGATAATAAGATGATGCTATGGAGGTCCATGTGGTTTGGGCCGTGTAATCATATAAGACGTGTCATACAAAGGGAAGCACCCCCAAAGTCGCACCCGTGAAGTGGATGAAGCTCGGCTGTGTGGCAACAGCCTCCCCATTGAGCCCATAGCACACCCGCTCTGGGTAGGAGCCGACCTAGGTATGAAAAATCCCGCTTGCCTCGGCTGGGATTCGAACCCGGGTCTCCCGGTCCATGATCCGAAGTGCTAACCACTACACTACGGGGGCCGGTCGTTTTGAAATTTCTTGGTGCTGATTGTCTTTTCCTGTGATTAGTCAGTGTTTCCCACACCTCTGATTTCTCAGGGTCCCAGGGAGTCGAGGGACCCTCTGTTGGAATTTCTGAGGGTCCCTTTGCAAATCTTGCGGGTCCCACTCCCCAGGAGTGAGACATTGTCTATGTAGCATGGCATTGGCTGGCAGTCTGTTACTTTCGTCTTTGTGCACTTCTTTTGAAGTTTGTGACTGAGGCAGTGATGAAATCCTCTGGCATGGGATAAGGCACCGTTAAGGGAAGTAACCCCTCCGTGCGGCGGGCGACGCTCACGGTGGCGCGGTGCAGGGGGTAAAGCGGGGGACGAAAAGGTCTGCGTCCTGCGAATACACAGGACCAAAATCTGTGCATTACTTTTGGGTTTTAATGTGTCATTTATGCACTACAGTGCGTTATGGGAAACACTGTTAATATACACTTTATATAATCTATATAGGTGAACTTCATTCACAGAGGAGAATGGAGATGGGTTTTTTCCCTAAGTGTGAAAGTTTGGTCGGCACGCTGGCTGAGAACAGGTTAAAGCCCATCGTTGTTAATGTAAATATTATCGGTCCTCATGAACCTGGTTGTCGTTTTTTAATTTTTAGCAATTGAATTTTCTCCACAGATGGACACTCCGCGATGTGGTTGATTCATTTCCGGTAAGTTTCCAAGTCTTCAGATAAAATATCGAAGAGTGAGGTTGAAAGTATGGTAGACAAATATCCATAGTATGCATACAGGGGATTTGGTCTAGTGGTTAAGGTATCCGACTTCGGATCCTAAGCTGCCGGGTTCGAGTCCCCGGTGGGCAGGAATATGGTGGGATTTTTCCTTCCCATATCGAGTCAAATCCATGTGCAGACTCGTTTGCGGTGCCTGTCTCGCCTCCGTGTACACACGCACGCACAAACATCAAGTGTGCACGCTAAAAATCCCACGTTCATCTTTCGAAGAAGAGTAGGCTGTGGCCGGTGGCGTGGTAAAACAGAAATACTGTCGCACGCACCAGAGTGAATAGCAGGGTGGAGGTTTGCACACAAAGTAGCGCTTAACGGCAGCAGGCTTTCACTGCTTCGTCCTCCAGCCCTGCGGCGCCGTGAGCATTTCAGCAGAGATGGATATGTGCGCCGAGGAGAAGTCTACCGTACCATACCATACATACATACATGTACGTTCAATTTTGACAAAGAGGGTAAAAAAAAAAAAAAAATTTGGGTGGGTAGTTTGAATTGTGGTACATTCAACGTCAGAGAATATTATTCTACACATCTTGACTAACAATCATGATCGCAACTCATTTCTCCTGCGATCAGAGTGAGTTTATAAATTATGTGTGTAAGTCTGCCTGCCTTTACCTTCTGCAGTATTCGGGCTGGGGAATTCGTAGTCATTTGGCAGTTTTCAGCCAAATTTCCTAGTCTTTCTGTGTGTGTGTCATTTGAGCTGATCACATGACTGCGTCTCTCTAGGACTGGGAAAGCCTGACCAGGGACGAGGCGGCCGGGTTTCCAAGACAGAGCTACCCCGACTGGTTACAGTCATCGCTGCACGGTGGAATACTGGACGGGATTGTCTCTCGTTTAACGCTGTTAGCAGAGGAGGAACTTCTCGCTTTGCCTTCGTTCCCCGCAGCTAAATCCGGTGCGTGGAGGATTTTTGTCAGTTGCTGCATTTGGTGCTTTGGTTGTAGCACGTAGTTGTTTTTTTTAAGGCACGCGCATAAAGTCAGGATCATCTGTTGTCTTTCTGTCTGGGATATGACTTCTCACTATTTTCTTGTACACGTGTCTGTAATATCTAGATGAAATTTGCCTGTAAATGCGTTTTCAAATCCACTGAAATTCAAAAGAGATAGGAAACAACAAGCATCATCATGATTTTTTATATATATATAGATTCCTCTTTTCTCGGAAAGACAATGGGACTTAATAGTAATAGATCTATATATAACTCTTAACATTGGCGACTCATATGCATCGACACAGTGTTTCCTGAAGGTGACTTGCCGTTATATATGCAGCGACAAGATTTGCATTTGTTTTTCACATCGTATGGGACAGACACCTAAGGGAGACCACTCACAAGTTTTAGGGCAACCATTCTCCTCTATAGAGGTCAACTTCCCTCCCTTACAGGGCTATTGGTTGGGATTTCTGTATGTGGTTAGCGGCGTGCATACTTTGTTTTGCAAGATGGCGGCGAGGCGATGCTATTTTTTTTTTAGTGAGGTGATAGAATTAGTCGCACAGGAAGGTTCTGATGTGGAATACAGGGCTCCCTAAAAGCTACAGACGTAAAGGGTCCACTGACCCCCAGTTCAAAATTTTAGGGGGTCTTTGTACCTCCACTTTCAATTTTTAAAGGGTCAGAATCATTTCTCAAGTTTTTTAGTGCATGGAATTATAAATTCAGTAAATACTGCTGAACAGATAACGGGGGTGTGTGTGTGTGTGTGTGTGTTTGCCGCAAAACTGAATTTTATCAACTTCAAATCATATAATTAAATGAAGTGGGTACAATTCAGTTTTGTACACTAAGTTTTGCTGCTCTGTGCCGACTCTGATGCGATGTCTGAATCGTAGCTATGCAACGCCGAAGTGCACCCGCTGCCGGGCGAGGGCTCGAGCCCCTCCACAACTTTTCCCAGCACTGACGAAAAAGTCCATAGTCTTTTGAACTGTCACTTCTTTCGGTGGCAAGATTCGTCACAGAGAAAGCGAATCCGATCGGTAACAAGAGCACTGACTCTAAAATCTTTCGTCCATGGTTTTGACATCACACCGGCCTATGCCGGATGTTTCAGTGCGCAGAGGTAAAAGATGGGGCACGTTCACTACGAGCGAGTGGCCCTAGAAGCCGCTGAGCTGCAGCAGTAGACAGTTGACGCCTGCGAGCGTTAAACAGAACCAAAAACAGAACTGAACTGAATGCGGCCAAGGCAAGGGAGAACACTCATTCGATCACAACAAGTCTATGGGCGTACGCACGGTAGTGCAGAGGTAGTGCGTCAAGCTAAGCACAGATCGCGTTCATAATGCTTCAACGTACCCCGTCAAATTTTTTTTAGGGTGTAAATTTTTACTTTAGTGCGTAAATTACGCACAGACGCACAGTTTAGGGAGCCCTGGAATATGATTTTTCTGACTCTAGTTGGACTCAACCTGACCTCTCACATTGGTGACAAAGTCTTAACCACCAGACCTCCGACCACCCCATGACTTTGTATAACTTGAAATTGCAGATTTTGATGAGACGTGCCCGATTTGTCTGGTGAACTTTCAAGCAGGAGATACCTTGATCAGACTTCCCGGCTGTACGCACGTCTTCCACGATGAATGCATTCGCAAGTGGCTGAAAGAGGTAAGAACTGCACTGTATGGCCTTCCAGTAAGCAAGTCCTTGGGTCTGACTTTGAGTCTAATGTGGTGGTGTTGAGGGTTTTTTTTAATTTTGATGGTGGTGGTTGGTTGTTTTGTCGTCATTGTATTGTTGTTGTTTTTTTTTTTGGTTTTTTTTTTTTTGGGGGGGGGGGGGGGGGGGCTGTATTTCTGTTCTTGTTAGGGTTGTTTTAGGTTGTTTTTGTTTTTTGTTTGTTGGTTGGTTTTTTGTTGTTGGGTTTTTTTGTTTGTTTTTGTTGGTTTTTTGTTTGTTTTGTTTTGCTTGGTTTTTTTTTTTTTTGGGGGGGGGGGGGGGGGGGTGGTGTTGGGGTTTTTTTGGTTGGTGGTTTTTGTTGTTGTTGGGTTTTTTTAAAGGTTGGTTTGTAGGTTTTTTTGTTTTTTGTTTGTTTTTTTGGGGGTGGGGGGTGTATTTTTCTTTTTGTTTGTTTTCTTTGGGTTGGGGGCAGGCGAGGGGTAGGGAGGGGTTGTCGTGTACCTGTGTGCGTGTGTGTGTGTGTGTGCGAGCGAGCGTGTTTAAGTTGGCAGTGGCCGCGTCCAAATGGAGTATCGATCACTTCCTGCAAAAAACTTTTAATTTGTAGCTTTGTAACTCTCTCTCTCTCTCTCTCTGTCTCTCTCTCTCTCTCTCTGAAAATCTCCTGTGTCTCTAATAAATTTATGAATGAGCTGGTGACTGCGTTTGATACACCACCTGCTCCCCACTTCTCTGTTATGAACGTGAAGGCGCTTTGTTCTTTCAACACGATCACCAAACCAACGTCTGAGAGTACTCGGTAACGTTTTTCTGTTTTGTCTTCAGGCCTACAGCTGCCCTGTGTGTCGACGAGTCGTCAACGTTCGCAGTCGCCCGCAATGATTGACAGCAGCGACGTACAGATCCACCACGGTCACATGAGTTTTGTCAGGCTGGGGAATTGTCAGTCAGTTTTCAGTCAAATTTCCTATCCCAAGTTTCAGCTGAAGAAAGAAAGGGGGAAAAGGTTCGCGCACACAATCATGTATTATGATACATACATGTACATGTAATAGTATATATATATATATATATATGGGAGTTCAGTTTTGAAGGCTTGCATACATCAGTACCAAGGCAGTATAAATTTAACTTTTGGGTGCCAGTAGCAGTGATCATTTTATGTCCGCGCCTTGCGCCATTGGCGCATAAATAAAAAATATGACCCATGAAAATCTTAAGCTGTGCGCCGATCGGCGCATCGTTGTAACTTTACAAGTTTCGACACAGAGTACTGTGCGCTCACAGTCTGAAGACTCCCCAACAAAATTCGTCTGCTACCCAGCGACAGCTATTGTCACGTAAAATCTCATTGGATGAGACTACAATCAGGTGGTCTGGTCTGCCCAATCAGAAGCAATCGTTCGTCTACCGAAGAGCCTCGTTTTGGAGCGCTTTTCATACACAAAAAGTTGTGTGTGCGTCGCCGTTTTTATCTGTTCGGTTCCGTTTTAGAATGACCCATAAAATTTGGAAATGGTCCATATAAGTTGGTCACAGTGGGCCATTTCACCCATAGATTTTCTACAAAAAAATGATCACTGCAGTAGAGGTTACTGAATGCCTTTGAAAATGCTAAAATTTGTTTTTCTTAAGTGAGGCGTTGCCCCTGTGGTCCCACAGTAGTGTGCTGCTGCTGCACCCTGGCCTAGGTTTCAGTCTTTTGTTTTCCTTCAGCAATTCCCCAGCCTGTTTTGTGTAGGTTTGCATTGTACGGAGTGCAGTAAATGAGGAGTCAGTATGACATGCGTGCGGTCCGCTGTGTCACTTTGGAATTGTAAGCACGTTCGGCACATGCTCCTAAGCATTTTGTTGTTGTTGTTTTTCATTGCTGTTGTTGGCTGTTTTTTTTTTCGTTTTTTGTTTTTTTATTTATGTCTAGTTATTTTTTGTTTGCTTGTTGTTTCCTCTTGTTGTTTTGTTTGTTTTGCTTATGATTATTTTGAGGTTTTGTTTTAGTTTTGGGGTTTTTATTGTTTAGTGTTGTTTGTTTTTTGTGTTTTTTTTTATTGTTGTTTTTTTGTTTTGGGTGGGGTTTTTTTTTTTTTTTTTTTTTTTTGGGGGGGGGTCTTTTGTGAGTGCTTGTTTACTTCTTTTGTATTTGTTGTTGTTTTTTTCCTTGGTTGTTTTTAACCAAACCTTTTTCTTAAAAAAACAATAAGTCAGTGTTGTTTTGTTTTTCTTCTTCTTATTGAAGTAATGGGTCATGGAATACGCTTTTGTTTCCTTCATTACTCAGCGTGAGACATTGTTTCCGATTATTGATGATTTCCGCAGCTGCGTCTGTTGACTGACGATTTGTTCAGAGTGAGTCGTTTAACGTTTGTAATAAGTTGTTAGGGAGAAAACTGCTGATTACAACTCTCAAAGTCTGTGTACACTACTGGATCACTCTGTGTTTTCTTCGTGTCTGTTTACACTACTGGATCACTCAGTGTTTTCAGCATGTCATTGAGTAGGCGTTTTTTTGCTCAGTGCCAGCATTACAGACACTGTCACTGTCCAGGTGTTTTAAGTGGCGTGATGATAGATACACTGTACCACAGAAGCAGCTCAGATCGATCTGTGAGCATAAAATGATAGCATTAACACCATTAAAACACTTTTCTAAGCTTCATTTCTCTGTGTGATAGACTTCCTGAAACGTGTATCTGATGTTTACTTAAAATGCCATTGCTACTTAATTCCAGTGAGCTTTCAGTTTGCGCATGTTTGGGTTTTTGGGTGGTTTTCTTTTTCTTTTCTTTTTTCCCCCTTTTTTTTTTGAGGGGGTTTAGGGGGATGTTTGATGAATGTTAAGTCATTTTTAAATTCTGTACTGCATGTTTTTGCCATAGAAACTTTATTTGTGCCAGTATTTGACATGGTCTAGTCACAGAACATTTGCATTCTGATTGCCTCATTTTGCTGAAATAAACATAACAACAAATAATAATACATAGTTTTTATAGATCACTGCTCTCCAAGTACCAAGACTTGCTGTGCTGAAAGCACGCACGCGCACGCGCACACGCACAGACACACACACACACACACACGCACGGACCTACGCACGTACACACACACGCGTACACACACACACACACACACGCGCGCGCGTACACACACACACACACACACACGCGCGCGCGCGCACACACACACACACACACGCGTACACACACACACACGCGCGCGCACAGACACAGGGCAGTCGGCTGGCTCATCCGGTTAAGCGTCGGACTCGAGATCCGAAGGCCTTTGGTTCGAATCCCGACAGAGCCAACATTTGTACAGAGAGAGAGAGAGAGAGAATTGAAATTGAAATAAATTTAGTTAAAAACAGCGGAAGTTTGGTCTGGCGACCAATTTTAGAGAGAGATGATGATGACGATAATGAAACTTTATTTATCAACGGTAAAAGTTTTGACAGAAATTCGCTAGTTTGCAAACTTGCCGTTGCTACTGCTACAGAGACTATCTAATAAAAAAGAAAAAAGAAAAAAAATAGTAATACAATTAAAATAGAAAAAAATAAAACAGACAAAACAGAAAATTATGCACTAAACTACAAGAAACGAATCAATAAAGAGAATAGTCTATTTGCAAACACAAATCACATAATGAAATGGCATTGGAAAGTTAAAATGACCGGTTGCCGCGTAATGTACGTTACATGCGGTCCGTCAGGTGCTCTTTTCGCGTACGCTTAAACGTAGAGGTACGTGTAGATATATTTTGTTTCAGGTGTGAAGGGAGGAAATTCCATTGTAATGCTCCAGCGAAGGAAAGGCTTGTTTTGAATAAATCAATACGAGGTAATGGTAAACGCAGGATGCCATACCTCGAGGTTCTCTCATGCGGCCGATTCAAATTGAAAAGGCTTTCTAGATACGGTGGCATTGTCTCGTTGAAGATTTTATGTATTCATACACACTTACTCGGAAGAGGTTTTGGAAGAACCATTTTAACAGTTCTCTTGTACAGCGAATTGAGTCTGGCCATATGGACATGGCTGCACCCGTCCCAAACAGTGGAGGCATAATTAACATGTGAAGTTATATGTGCGTTGAAAAAAAAAAAAAAAAAAAAAACAGCTTTCGGCTATGGATATCAGTTATATGCCTTAACTGAGAAAGTAAATATGCGTTTTTTTTCAAAAGAGTTTTACACAAGGCATTTGTCTTGGCCTTCCGTTTCAACTGATCGTCAACAATAACACCTAAAAACCGACGGTCTGTAACTTGCTCAATTGGCTGGCTGTTCAAATGAAGCTTTAATGGGGACAGATGAGAGAGAGAGTTGCACAAACTGTTATTTAATTCTTTAGAAAGGATCTTCCTGGTTCAGAAAAACTCATGCAGGATCCACAGGTGACTCAAACACCAATTCGTCACAAAAAAAGAGCGAAAGAAGAAGAAGAAAAAAATAGGGAAAGATTAAAAAATGACAGATGGTTTCAGATGTCAGACAATTGCTATCACGCGGTGTCCTCCTCTCAAAAGAAGCACGAGCAAGTTCCTTCCTTGATGGACCTACTGCAGCGGGTGACTGACTGTCACAGGGCGACATAAGTATACAATTTATAGATATACTTCTGTGGTGACTGTCAGCCGTCTTTGGCGCTTGTTTGTACGTTTGATCGGATTGCTAAGCTACCGATGAAATGACTGAAAGCGTGGTTGCAAATCTGTTATTATTGTTCTTCTTCTGTGAAAAAAAAAAAAAAACACTTTTTAGATGCTTAGTGTGTATGTGTGTGTGCGTGCGTGCGTGTGTGTGAGAGAGACAGACAGACACACACACTTTTTAGATGCTTAGTGTGTGTGTGTGTGTGAGAGAGAGAGACAGACACAGACAGACAGAGCCGCAAATAGACAAAAAGACAGACACTAAAAACCTCATTTTCCTTTTTCACTTCCTAAATCATAATATTATTTTTGATTAAACATTAAAGATTTTGTTTATTTGTCCGTTGGCAAATACATTTGTGCAAACTGTAGCGGGCACGACTGATGTGCAAATTCACATTCATCCAAATTCACGACAGAACTCGATTACCCGTAGGCACTGGTACTGGAAATCCTTTCCGTGCCTCTTTTCAGCTAATACTTCGGTGCAGGGTTAACTGAAAATGAAGTACCGAGTTCGAAGCTTAACCGGATGAGCCAGCCGACTGCCCTGTGTCTGTGCGTGCGTGCGTGCGTCACGGCGCGTGCGAGTGTGTGTGTGTGTGTGTGTGTGTGTGTGTGTGTGTGTAAGTTCAAGTTTTTCTTTTTTCCTTTCTGAACCCACAAAATTATTTGACAAAATATGCTAAAATGCATTTTTATTTTTTTTTTATTTGCCACTCGACAAATATGTTCAGACAAAAGCGAGCTCGCGTCTTCAGCCATGATCATATTTAGGGGAAAAACTCCACATCTCCGAGCAGGCTTTGCTGGATGTGAAAATGTTCACGTATTCATTTTCACTTAGACCTGCACTGAACTGGTTGTGGTCGTGTTATCTGCAAAAAAAAAGGAATGAACATTCCACCAATAAATGCCGCTTTTACACACACACACACACACACACACACACACACACAGAGAGAGAGAGAGAGAGAGAGAGATGTGCTTGAGGTTGTAAGGCAGCAACTAAAAAGTAAAGGAAAACTGAAAAAGATAATTCTAGACGCTAATGAGCTCACTGACAGGAATAGTTACAACGTCTGTTTTAAACTTTCGTGATAAAAACACACATAATTATATAAGCTGCGACAGTTCTCAGCTCAGGTTTCACGTATCGAAATAGCTACTACCTCTAGAACGTGGACTGTTTTTCTGGTTTTGTTTTATGTCAGTCAGTCACCGTCACGCGGCATTTTTATGTGTTTGTAACCATCGCGTTATGGGCGGATGCCTGAAGAGCAAAAGTTGTCTGAGAGAGTATGAGGGTCTGACCTGCGACAGTGGTGCCAGTGGCAGCTTCTGACTGGCACCGTTCGCCATGGTAACCCGCCAAACACGTGCACGAATTTGGCGCGGTGCAGTTGCCGCCATTTTGACATGGAGGGTTACAAACAGCTGAAAGAAAAGAATCGGCCAGTTATATCGTCATACAGCCAACCAACTAATCAATAAGTATTTGCCGGGATAACACGTGTGTGTGTGTGTGTGTGTGTGTGTGTGTGTGTGTGTGGCAGTGCGTGCGTGTGTGTCCGCGGGCCGGTGCGTGTGTGTGCGGTGTGAGTGCCGGTGCTGTGTTCCCGCGCGCGAAGGTCGCTGTAGACTGGCCAACAAACAGCGTTAGAGAACTCATTAGAGGGTGCCAACTGAGCAATACCAGATGCCCGTGACAACGCTCCACACACATTCCGCCGGTGTCTGCCTGGCATCTAGCGACGTTTCCACGCGTACAACTTCAGTCTACATCGGCCGCTACGAATTCGCCGATATGGACAGTACAAATCTCCGCGAAAACTATGAAAAAATGGACCGACGCGGAAATCTGCAAGCTGATTCAGTTTTGTCAAGCGGAATTTGTCCTATGGTGTCTTCAAAATTCCCGGTACTACAACGAGGGTAGATCGGCGGCACTGATACGTATCGTCGGATCACCGGGCTGAGTCAGTTCCCGGGCATGGTTTAAGGACGTTTCTCAGATCACTTGAGTCCATCAGTGTTTAGTCGTGCTTTGTTAGTTATGTTTCAAACTCAGTGATGACTCAGTTGCGGTTCGATAGTATAGTATGCCGGCCTTTATATATATGTGTGTTCTTAAAATACTTCGTAACTTGAATACACGAAACATGTAAATGTTTCGTCATACGTCAATCTTAATTCATTCACCTTCCATGCTGATCACAGAAAAACCGAAAATATCTTACTCTGAATAAAATGCCAGTTTCTCTGTGGAGGACGAGAACCTACAGACTCCCCCTGTCTCCTGTGTGAACGTGCACACCGCTCGCACGTTTCAAGTGGCAGCATGCGGTCATGACCTATAAACAGATCTGCCGGCATAGCCTGTCGGGTGTGCCAGTGGACAGCCTACCTGATCAGACGGTGCGCGCGTGTGTTTCACCTTTGTTGCATATTACGACTGTCAGTGCGAAAAGGGTTTAGCCTGTCGGGTGTGCCAGTGGACAGCCTACTTGATCAGACGGTGCGCGCGTGTGTTTCACCTTTGTTGCATATGACGACTGTCAGTGCGAAAAGGGTTTAATACAACTCACGAATGTTGCAGTTCTGGTTTCCATTGTGTGTCCAACCGCGGCAGCATAACTTCTCAATGTAGTAGGATGGCCTCACACGGATTTGTAGGACGCACATCTGGAGTTTAAGATCAAGCAGATTCTCATACGCCGGCTACAAAAGATCTTGGTTTTTATTCATTTTTAAAAACTGTTCTCTGGAATGGACCGAAACTGAAATTGCCGCTGAGCTGACCCTTCTCACCACGTGACTGTAATGTGTTCATGTCCAACGTGGCCGGAGCGTGATTCACGTGAGCGTGCGTGTTGGGTTCAGCTCGCGGAGCTTAGAGCTAGTTAAAGACACTGGGTAAAGCGCCTAGACAATACTCAGTTATTATTATTATTATTATTATTATTATTTTGACACCTAGATAAACCGATTTCCTAACTAAACGCTGGAAAAGCTTCATCCAAACCAAAGAACTTATACTACTGAAAAAAAGTGATCGAAAATAAACATAGACACCACATCTCTCTCTCTCTCTCTCTCTCTCTCTCTCTCTCTCTCTCTCTCTCTCTCTCTCTCTCGGGGTGGTCGAATGGTAGAGCGTTGGACTTCTCATAATGCTCGGGTCGTGAGTTCGATCCCGGCTGGGGCCAAATATTTGTGCTGGCTTTTTCATCGTTGCCCCGCCTTTGATATCACCCTATGTGGTGGAAAAGGACGTTAACCCTCCCCCCCCAAACACCCACCCACCCACTCTCTCTCTCTCTCTCTCTTACCTCACGCCCCCGAATTGATATTTTTAAATCCAGCCTGTCTTTGGCAGGTCCCTCCCTATGCAACAATCTCCCCCTTCTGCAACGTCGCTCTCCTCGTTCAAGGAGAGCCTTCTCAAGCATTTACTTTCATGCTCGGATCCCTGAGTGTTCTGCCGTGTGTACCCTCGATGTTACTTGCTAGCAGTTATAGGTTTTGTTAGGTAGTTAAAAGTTCCATGTCTCCACACACCTGAGTGTTCTGTCGCGTGTATCCTGGATGTTACTTGCTAGCAGATATAGGTCTTGTTGAATTAGTCGAAAGATTCATGTCTCCACACATCTGAGTATTCTGTCGTATGCATCTGGATTTTACTTTCTAGCAGTTAGAGGCTTTATTTAGGTAGTCGAGCGTATTAAAGCATGACATGTAATTTTGCCATGCTGAATTAATACTATCTTACTTGTAGTTTAATAGTTTATATATATATATAATATATATATTTTTTTTTTTTTTTTTTTTTTTTTTGGGGGGGGGGGGGGGGTGGGCGGAAAGAGTGGTCTCTTGTGTGTTCTTTTGTTTTACATTTTATAGTTTAGCAACGGCAGATTATAAACTGACACGTGTGCTACAATTTCTACCGTTGAAAGATAAAGTTTCATAGTCATTGTCATTGTCTCTCTCTCTGCAACTTACTTGTAGAAGGCGTTCAGACGTAGAGACGCTATTCTCAGTTAGTTATGTCTGTTGTTTTCTACAGTATTGATGTGCGTGTGCATTTGTCAGTGTAATTATTATGTCAGTCTTGCCGTATACATGTACTATATCCATAGCCACCAACGTTTGCACGGGCCCAATGACCTATCAAATACACTAATTCAGTTCAGTATAAATTCATACACACGCGCGCGCGCTCACACACACACACACACACACACACACACACACACACACACACACACACACACACACACACACACACACACACACACACACGCACGCACGCACGCACGCACGCACAGAGCCGCTCTCTCAGTAACACACACGCACACAGCACAGACAGGCCTCAGACAAGCTGAGAAACAGAGACAACTATACTCACACTCCCCAGAGCCGGTACCTGCAGACCTTGTAGTAGTGGTAACGGACTTTTAGTCTTGAACAGGAGTTTCTGGGAGGGGCAAAAAGGCTCTATGAGGGTTATGCTACTGAATGATGACTTTCAGTTTCGGAAAGAGTGTTCACAAGTAGTTGAATTCTTTCACTGATAGTAGCCGGTACAGGACATACGCTGTTTGACGACCACTACCAGATAACCACTAGTGTCCAAGGAAATCACGAGCCATTTGGACATCTTGCTCCCCCCCCCCCCCCCCCCCCCCCCCGGTACCCTACAAGCTTTCGCAGGAGAAGACAACCATAAAAACTATAATCAAATGAAAGCCCTCATCACGCGGACACAAAGTCATGCATATTTATTGAAGCAGCTCTAAGTATCATTTCCGTTCTGTCCCAACGTAGGGTTAGGCATGGAGATGAGCTTTAAAAAAACAAAAACAAAAAATACTGTGTAGTTTGACCAATTTAATAAGCCGCATGCTGATTTGAAACGAGCACTTCCTGGTCTATCTTTCCTATATATTGGGGCGGTCAGTGGTCTAGTGGTTAAGACTTAGTCACCAGTGCGAGAGGCCAGGTTCCGGAGTCCTACTCGGGGCGGAGAATTTTTCTTTCTCGTATGCGGCACCGTTCATTCGGGCCGACCGTCGGGGGTTCTCTCCGGGTACTCCGGCGTCCTCCCGCTCTGCTTTGGAAATGTTCAGCCCATCAAATTTAAAAATAAATGCAATTCTGAAATTCCGCAACTTAAATTACTGAGCTGGCCCTTCGCACCACGTGATTGTAATGTGTTCATGTCCGGTGTGTTAGCTCGCAGCGCTTTGAGCCAAATATTATTTTTTTGGATAAAGCGCCTATATTTATGCGCTTACTATTATATCGATTTATTTAAGTTTCAAGTTTGAATATCTCGGGTGTTATCGATATTTTTTATAACTGTCCCCATTTTCATTCTCATGTCTATTACAATGCAGAAATAAGATCTGCAGACACGGCTATGGGTATAGTCACGTTCACGAAGTATTTTGAACAAGCAACATTCTAATGATAATTGTAACACAAAGTTTACGGGGGGAAAATCAACCATTTTGTTTGTGGAGGAACTCAAATGTGAAAAACTGGCTTTTTTCAGCAACAACAACAACAACAACAACAACAAAATCCGTTACAATCATGCCGCGTCTATTTTCTTTAAGTCTGACGTATTGCATCAATCCGACCGTACCTTTCACGGAGTGCTTGTGTAAAATTAGTTACTGCTCTCGACACCTCACGCTTCGACTACCCGGTTGGGGCCAAATATTTGTGCTGGCTTTTTCATCGGTGCCCGTCTTTGATATCACCCGTATGTGGTGGAAAAGGACGTTAACCCCCCCCACCCCTACCCCCCCGCCTCGACTACTGTAACTCAGCACTGGCTGGCCTTCCAGCAGAACAGTTAGGCCGCCTTCAGAGAGTTCAGAACAGCACTAAATGTACGCTTAGTGTTGGGCAAACGGAAGCGAGAGCACGCAACACCGCTTCTGAGAGAGCTCCATTGGCTACCAGTCCATTTTCGCCTGCAGTATAACATTTCTGTTCTGGCATTTCGTCATTTTGATGGCACCCTTCCACCATACCTTTCGGCTTCACTCGTCACCTATCAACCGTCACGAACCCTCGGTCGTCACCGAGAGGCTTCTCAAAATTCCCAAGCGCAACCTGAAATCCTTTGGCGAGCGCTCTTTCAGTTTTGTCACACCAACCTTTTGGAATTCCCTGCCAGCACATCTGAGAAATGCGCCCACGCTGTCTGTTTTAAACAATAATCTTTAAACGTTCCTCTTTTGTAAAGCCTGTCAGTAATTTCCTGTGTCAGTAACTAGTCAGTTTCACCAGTGTGTGTCTGTCCATCGTTTGTAAAATATGCGTGAGTGTCGGTGAGTGATTGGCACATTGAGTTTATTCCGAAGAAATGCGCCTACAAATATCATTGATTATTTATTATTTTCATAAATAGAACTAACGTGAAAACGGTCCATCTGTGATTTGTTCTCCAAAGTACGGCGAAAACCCTTCAGGCAAAAAAGTCTCCAATTCGAAGGCATTTAATGATTTATTGAGTTCTCCGTGTTTTACATTTTTGGTTCGCACGTTCGGGATCAATACATCTTCTGGAGTATGGCCTTGTGCACTATTTCTGAATGCATCAAGTTACAAACACAAGACTCAAGCCATGCGCACGCTTTGCCATGCTGAATAAGTATGAAGATTAACGTTCTCCAAACTAAATTTCATGAGAAAAAAAAATTGCCAAACTGCTTTTACCCAGACCATCCGTAGCAGCTGAAAAATCCAGCAGCACACACGATCAAGAACAGCGACAGCCATACGCCATTCATCTTGCCCTTCGTGATTTCAGACGAACAGACCGATGAAGAATATCTTTGCCCGCGATATCTGCTTATGATGGTAATTGCTAGAGTCCCGAGCGATGAAAAAATCCAGAGAAGCAGGACGCTCCGAAGAGTGAGTCTGTCTATCCACTTATCATTAGTTCGTTCTAGTAGACACGTCAGCAATATGCAGAAAACGTGAAACGGCCTGAAACGATATGCTATGAACCACCAAGGATATATGTGTACCCTGCAACATGAGATGTAGGCGTATATTTCTCACGCCGCATGACTTAGTTGCGTCTAGTTGGGAGGTCTTCGATTTCCTGAAATTTTCTTACCCGAACACCGCTCCGCCCCCCCCCCCCCCCCCCCCCCCCCCCCCAACCACCTCCCAAAACAACACAGCAGCAGCAACAATAACAACAACAACAAAAACAAAACCAAGACAAAACAATACAACGACGACAACGACAACAACCAATCCCCCCTTCCCCCTAACACACACACACACACACACACACACACACACACACACACACACACACACACACACACACACATACACACACACACAAAACAGCAACAAACAAAACAACAACAAACGAACACAAAACAACGACAGCAGAAACTATGTAACACCAGATTTTCAGCGCAGCAGCCTACGTCATGGTTCTAATAAAAAAAAAAACGTAAACAGAAATGGCAAAGACAAACACTACTTATCTGCTGTGAAAGAAAACATATAAGAAAAGAAGAGATTAACAATGATGTCAATGACTGAAAATTGGGATGGTGACCAAATAAAAGAGACATAACAGGGACAGAAACCACTTAACTTTCACAAAGGACGGCACGGGTCAACGTTTCGGCTTTCGCCTTCCTCAGGACACAAACAAATGGGACATAACTTCAACAAACAAACAAAAGGTAACTCTGCGGACGTACTGACATACACGGCGCGGGGGAAACACACACACACACACACACACCACACACACACACACACACACGCACACACACACACACAGAAAAAAAAACGGTGGGCGAGAAAAGGACTAGAAAACAACAGTAAAAATATCACAACACCAAATTGGGATGTTGACGTCAAAATAGTGTCAGTGTTAGCGCTCTGCACTTGTGTTTAAGAGCTTGAACTGTGAAACCGGGCCCGCCTCTCCAATTTCGGCGTGCACATTGACCGTTCGTCATAACAGGAGCAAAAATCAAAATCATTTTTTACACGTAGGTTATGTATCCGAGCTAGCCAGTAGGCCTGCTCACGGAAACGGCACCTTACAACATGGTGCCGCAACACCTCGCGGGTTTTATATCATAACACCTCGTGGCGCCGGCTGAGTTAAAATCATTCATTGAAGTAAATCCGGGATTGCGCCTTTCACCAGGATGCAACGACACACACTCTCTATGTATTTGATGATTCGTGTGCGTGCGTGCGTGCGCGCCTGTGTGTGTGTGTGTGTGTGTGTGTGTGTGTGTGTGTGTGTGTGTGTGTGTGTGTGTGCGTGCGCGTGCGTGCGTGTGCGTGCGTGTTTGTGTTGCACTGCCGGTTCTATCGATCGTTTGTCAGCCCAGCCGTAACAGTCCGGTTCAGCCCCAAAACCCACGTGCTGTCTGGCTCTAGGCACGGTTAGAGACATCACTCAGGCTACCTCAGG
>JACVVK020000483.1:170000-177500 GCA_018292915.2 Batillaria attramentaria | reverse complement strand
CAGGTTCTGAACAAACGACATCAAATGGTTTACCCTGTGACCTCTCGTCTGCATGGGTGCCGGCATAGCCGAATGGTCAGAGCGTTGGACTTTCAATGCTCGGGTCGTAAGTTCGAATCAGTCCCGGTTGGGGGCAAATATTTGTGCTTGCATTTTCTCGTTTGCCCCGTCTTTGATATCGCTTATATGTGGTGGAAACCGGACGTTAAACTTCCAAACACCCCCCCCCCCTCTCGCCTGCTCAGTCTTGTCAGTGGATGAATGAGGTGGGGAAAGTTGTGTGTGTGTGTGTGTGTGTGTGTGTGTGGCAAGGGCGGACGGGATAGGGTTTTTTTTCTGTTCGAACAAGCCGGGCCATTACGTCATCAGTGCGACTTCAAGCGGAAAATTAATTGCGAGTCCGTATCAATGCAGAATTGTTACGTCGTTATAATGGTGTGTTGTATAACCTACTCATGCAATGCTGTAATGCTGCGCCCGAATTTTGAACGGAACCGGATTTGCCTTTAGTGTTGCTTAATTCGTTCCAGTTCTCTGTGAGTCGGGATATTCTTTATTCATGAAAGTTGTGCAGTCACTGTGATGCCGGCTTCAGTGACCATAGCCATGCCACTGCAGTAAAGCCGCGGCAGATCAAGGCAAACGTGTCACGCGTCCGGGTTTTCAATAGACTGTTTCTCTCTGTTTTTCTCTGTCCGCTCACACCTCCCCACTCCCCCTCTCCCCGACTCTCTCTCTCTCTCTCTCTCTGTCCGTCTATCTGTCTCTGTCTCTGAAAGAGGTGTGAGAGAGATGTTTGTCAACGTTATGATCAGGCGTCGATTTAACGGTGTGTGTGTGTGTGTGTGTGATGTGCCAGTACGTGTTGTGTACTTTTGATTTATTAGCTTAGTTTGTAATTGTAAAACGCCTTAAGCTCATATTATTATTATTATTATCATCACACTTGGTAAGGGGCCCAGTTGCCCCCTCAGTAGCCCCCCCCCCCTCTCTCTCTCTCTCTCTCTCTGTGTGTGAAAGGGGTGTCAGAGATATTTTTGTCAATGTTTCGTGAGCTGTCGTCAGAGATATTTTTGTCAATGTTTCGTGAGCTGTCGTAATAACGGCGTGCGTGCGTGCGTGCGTGCGTGTGTGTGTGTGTGTGTGTGTGTGTGTGTGTGTGTGTGTGTGTGTGTGTGTGTGTGTGTGTGTGTGTTGCAAAAGGGAAGAAAAGAGGGTTTAGCAGAAGACCCTTCAATGCCACACACACACACACACACACACACACACACACACACAGACAAACACACAGACAAACACACACACACACACACAGACACACAGACAAACACACACACACACACACACACAGACAAACACACACACACACACACACACACACACAGAGACACACACACACACACACACACACACACACACACACACACACACACACACACACACACACACACACACACAAAACAGAACCAGTTCTAAGCAGGATGCGAACTTCAGTGTCGGGAAAACCCTTCCAGCTGCGACTGACGAGATTTCATAATGATTATTTCATGCATGCCTTATCGTTTTCGTTCGGGCAATAACTGAACGCGCGGGTTATTCCTTTCACTCCCGGTCACAACACTCTAGACATAGCATATCTGGCTGCGTACAAAGCTAGGTTGACTGCAGAATTAGGATTTGCTGTGCCGAGAATACTTATCTCATTTACAGCAGCCCAGTATCAGGATGGGTGAACGCCCTTGCTTTGGGATACGGTGTGTGGTGGTGATACGCAGGTCAGAACACGTTAGCGTGCTAGTAAGGTTTGTATGTGACGAGGTGTAAGTCTGTGCGGCCTCTGCTACACACTGACAGACTGGTGCAGTTACATGTAGCGGGGAAAGCTCGAAAAATAGCGCCGGATACACAAGTCTGCGCGCACGCACGCACGTACGCACGCAAACACGCACAGGCACACGCACAGGCACACACAGAGTCTCTCTCTCTCTCTCTCGTTGAAAAATAACGTTCTCTCTCTCTCTCTCTCTCTCTCTCTCTCTCTCCCGTTGAAAAATAAAGTTTTCTTGATTCTCTCTCTCTCTCTCTCTCTCTCTCTCTCCCGCTGAAAAATAAAGTTTTCTTGACTCTCTCTCTCTCTCTCAAACGCACACACGCGCGCGCTCTTCGTCGACAGTGTCAATATCAATATGACAGATGAACTGGGAATAACACACACGCCCACATGAAAAGAAAGAAAGAAAGAAAGAAAACACAACAAACTATGTGAATAGAAAAAAAAATCCCGCCCGGTGTATTTGTGGCTATGCCGTAAATGAATTTGGAGGAGAGATAACTATACATGTACCAGTTTCGTGAAGTTTGGCTTGGTGGCTGTGACATTGAAGACGGCCAAGGAGGAAAAAAGGCAGCAGATACTGGCGAATGACGTGAGTGCGTGTTACGTATTTAACCTCGTTTGAAGAATGATCGTCTTTAATCCTTCAGTCACAGCAAATCTCCTTTTCGCTAAAGGCTGCCTTACACGTGGATAGTTTTCGCACTATCCTATCGACTATCGGCCGTTTATCCGTTCCGATAGTCATCCACTAGTCTATGCATCCCTGGGGACAGCCCCCTATCCGTTATATATCCGCGAAAGAACTGGCTTCTAAATTTCTGTCCATGGTCGCTAGTCTAGCATTCAGCACCATTCAGCAGTAGGGTGGTCACGTACTACAGGGTTATCGCTCAACTATCGACGTGTACGGCGAGGGGCCCTCCACTAGTCGGCTAGATGACAGTCGACAGGACAGGCGGATAAGACGACTTCTAGCAACGTGTAGGACCAGCTTAAAGCTCAGTTGGTGGTGTGGTTTAATTTGCGGATGGGACTAAACACTCGAGCTTTGATCCAGGCCAGGCACTCATGAATCAAAATTTGACAGTACATCTTCAAAGTCCTCCTACAACAGTATTAATTTTTGTTTGGGGCAAAATACATGTTTCACATTGTTGGATACTGGGCCCGTATGTAAAGCTCGAGGTTAATTTAACCCACGGCTACGGGCCTAACCCAGACTAGGACAAAAGAAACCCCAAAACAAAGTTAAATAAAAAAGGAACCACAGAAAGAAAGAAAAAAATCCTTCTATAACGGCATAGGCACCTTGCTGGAATGGACCCGCTTCCTGGAAAAAAAATTAACCCTAGAGCTAGTTTAATTCGAGGTTAGACTCTAACCCGGGGCTAAACTCCCTAACCCCGATTTTTACATGCGGGCCCTGGTTTTAAAGCGCTTAGAGGTCATTTGGAGGCAGACGAAGAGCACAGAGCTGAGTTATTTGAAATTTGAACGGCAACTTGGCTCCTAGGGTAGCAAAGGAGGTAAGCATCTGCAAGGACCAGCTTCCTATATCTCAATGTATTATAATAACAACAAAAACAACAACAACAACAACAATAATAATCATAATAATAATAATGATAATCATGATCGATATTTCCATAGCTTATACTCATCGAACCCTAAGCGCTTACAAGGTTAAAAACATCACACAAAAAAATCAAATAAAATTAAGTAAAACTAAAATGGCATGAAATTAATACCAGAGAGAACGATAAAAGACACAGCAAATGTGGCACACACACACACACACACACACACACACACACACACACACACACACACACACAAACTGAGTTCTGTCCCTCCGACATTCCTCCTGCTGGACTGAAAGAACAAGTGTCTTTTGACTGCAGTTGTACAGATGGGGACCGAATGTATGTCTCTGATATTGAATTTAACTCATTCTGCCCACGCTCCGACTTCAGTCGTAAAAAGATTTTAGTCCCCACTGCCGCGCCATGACTATAATCGTAACAAAATTTCAGTCCCCACTGCCGCGCCATAACTACAGTCGTAACATGATTTCAGTCCCTACTGCCGCGCCATAACTACAGCCGTAACAAGATTTCAGCCCCCCACTGCCGCACCATGACTACAGTCGTAAGAAGATTTCAGCCCCCCCCCCCCCCCCCCCCCCCCCCCCCCCCCCCCCCCCCCCACTGCCGCGCCATGACTACAGCCGTAAGAAGATTTCAGTCCCCCATGCCGCGCCATGACTACAGTCGTAAGAAGATTTCAGCCCCCCCCCCCCCCCCCACTGCCGCGCCATGACTACAGCCGTAAGAAGATTTCAGTCCCCCACTGCCGCGCCGTGACTACAGTCGTAACATGATTTCAGTCCCCATTGCCGCCCTAAGACCACGGCTGTAACTATCAGTAATGTTCGAAATATTCAGTGTGTTCCGCTATTATTAGGGGAGCCGGGATAGCCGAATCAGTGTAGAGCCTTAAGGCCGTTCTTAACCGGGCGAACCAACAGTCTGGCGAACTGTGTATTGTATACGAACAGGGCAAGCGCACACACGTACATAGTTCCAGAGGTTCGGCCGGACTAGTTCTCTTTCTTAACCGACCGTTAATGATATGCATACGTCATCGCCCGAACAAGGCGGACTCGGAAGTTGAGACAATCGTAAACAACCAAACTGGCCGCCTTCGTAGATCGAGACGACCAGGCATTTGCGGTAGTTATCGTTTTGAGTGAACTCTTGGAAGCCGAGGAAGAGGAGATAAGAGGAAAAGAGCGCAAGAGAGGGAAATGTGAAGTGAGTCGATAGCCGCGATGCCGTCCGCCATTTTCCTCAAGTTTGTACATGCGCACAACAGCTCTCCCCGAGCAACCAATCAGAGCGCAGGATCGGCAAAAGGATCGCGAGGGTTCCCACGACACGCTATGCAGTCCTCGAACCTAGTTCGCCGAACCTTTCGAACCAGGGTTTCCGCACAAGTATTTGGTCGGTTAAGAAACAACGTGCGCGAACCTAGTTCGCCGTACTCTCCGAACCTAGTTCGCGAACCAAAAGTCCGCCCGGTTAAGGACGGCCTTTAGGCTCTCAATGCTCGGGTCCCGAGTTCGACTAAAATCCCGACTGGGGCCATATATTTGGTACTGGCCTTTTCTTTTTCTCTTTTCCCCGTCTTTGATATCGCCCTTACGTGGCGGAAAAGGACGTTGAACTCCCAAACACCCACCCCACCCACCCGCCATTGCTAACAGTTACCGGTTTTTTTTTTTAATGATCTCCCTTAGAAACGGTATCTGTTTTCGTTGGGTTACCGTTTTGTCTTGCAGTTTATGCGGGGCGGGGTGTGTGTGTGTGTGTGTGTGGGGGGGGGGGGGTCAAAATGAGGTTATTTCAAGATTTTAGCGTACATGTGCACTTTCGTCAAGATACACTTTCATCTAGCGTGCATGTGCACTCAGAACAGCGCCTATAACGACTAAGTATTGCCTAGCATTGTTTGGTTCTAGTAGGTGTGCGTGTCAGTGGTGCTATTGCCGTGGCACGGTCTGAATACACTCGGGCCCAAAGCAGCGATTATGTCGCAGCAGGCGGCCTCTGGTTCAGACCAGGAAGTATATTGTGCATGGCGCGAGTCGAATCAGAATTCCCCGCTGTGTACAACTGTACATGCTCTCTCTCTCTCTCTCTGTCGATATATAAGTTTGCCTGCTGTACATGAGGTTCAAGTTGGTGTTGTATATTTACCAGGTGCCGTCATATATCAGTACATACTGAGAGGTTTTGTTTTTTTTTCCCCCGAGCAGTTTAATTATACGGTCTACATGTACAGTCGAACACGCTTAAGTCGAATTCGCAGGGGAAATGGATTTTTGTTCGACGTATCCGAAGTTTGACTTATCCGTGACGACGGATAAGGTCGAATTTCGACTCTAGCTTCGAGTTAAGCGAGTTGCACCTTTTCACCCCCCCCCCCCCCCCCCCCCCCCCCCCCCGATTCGGTTTGGAAACTGAAATGTATTTTCCCTGGTCAACATGAGCTCACTGCTGCTGCGTTGGTATAGTTCGCCCCCTTGTGTTATTTGCACCTGCTGTAAATGCACTGCGACCGTCTGAACAACATAGCGATTGCACCATTACCACAAGGTAACCCCAACCCTAAATCTAAACCTAACCTTAAACCGATCTAAGCAGGCGAACTCTACTAAATGAGTGTGGATGCGTTTGAATAGTTTGCCCAGAACGGCCCAGGGGTGCGAACTATACTGAGCCTTACTGCTAGGATTTGTTATATTCAATACGCTCGTGTAAGGTGCCATGTCATCGAATCTCCGCAGCTATTTTGTTCACTTTGAGTTCACTTTGAGTTCACTTTCAGTTCATAGTACTGGCTTGGTCTTACCATAATCACACATGCAATGCAGAGGAAGGAGAAAGCCAAGTTTTTTTTTGTTTTTTTTTTCTGATGGCTGTTTCGTTCTGACATGAAAGCTGCCTGGTACCAAACAGCTTATGTTTTCTATTCTTTTCTAGTTTCACTGACTCTTATTCTGCTTGTAAGATTAGCAGCGTCATCTGTGCGTACGCGCGCGCGCACGCGTGTGTGTGTGTGTGCGCGCGCGTTCGCAGTCATATGATCGCATGTGCTCAATAAATTCTAGTGCAACGTCATATAAACACACGCAGTCAAACAGCAGAAAGATTCAACTCTAACCGGCAGACTCTCTCTCTCTCTCTCTCTCTCACACACACACACACACACACACACACACATTTCACACACCAGGAATAACTCACTGCTTACCCTCCGAATCCGACGGCAAATCACCTTCTTAACACTGGCGACAGAAAACCTCAGAGATCAGGGGCACAGGGTCAGATCTCACCCCTAGCTCTCTTCTTGCACGTGTTTCTCGCCAATTTCGTGTTCTACCACCCAAGTAACCAGCCCTAAGGCCCGCGGGACACATAACACCGTCAAACCTGTACTTGCACGGAAAATGTAAAATCTCCGTGCAAGCCGTGTTTTGGCGCTGATGTAGTAGAACGACAAAAAGAAATTCCCGTGCCAGCGACTGGTACGACTTATCCGAGGCTAAAATTGCAGATTTCGTTTGACATAACCGAGTTTTGACTTATCCGTTTTTGAGTACTCGTTCGACTTATCCGTGGAAAATTTAGTCATACAAAGAGGAAGTTTGGCCGGGAAAAACTATTTGCTTCGACGTATCCGAAGTTCGACTTAAGCGTGTTTGACTTAAGCGTATGGGTCTAATAATAATAATAATAATGAGTATTATATAGGCGCTTTACCCAATTTCATGAATCGGCTCAAAGCGCCGCGAACTGAACCCAACACGCACGCTCACGTGAATCACACACATTCTCTCACACACTGGACATAAACACATTACAATCACGTGGTGCGAAGGGTCAGCTCAGCTATTTAAATTTTGGAATTTAGAATTGCATTTATTTTTTCAAATTTGGTGGGCTGAACATTTCCAAAGCAGAGTGGGTCTGTACTTATGCTGGCACGACTGAAGCTCAGCTGGGATGGGAGAGAAAAAGAAGTGCGTGTGTGTGTGTGTGTGTGTGTGTGTGTGTGTGTGTGTGTGTGTGTCAGTATGTGTGTGTGGTGTGTGTGTGTGT
>JACVVK020000483.1:155000-167500 GCA_018292915.2 Batillaria attramentaria | reverse complement strand
GGACGTAAAACCCCAAACACCCACCCACTCCACCCGTATGCCAAATGTTTCAGTGTGTGAGCAGATCCCCTGTCAAACTCGTCTGAACGCCTAGATGTCAAGTTTGTTTTAAACTAACACCAACCGTTGCAGGTGGGCATTCAGGAAAACGTTTGCATGCACTTTATTGTCTAACCTTAACAACGTCCGCTGCTTGAGGAATTTCCTTATGTCACGAGACAGAGAGAGAGAGAGTTTCTATTGTATAATAAATGATCGTTATTGTTATCCTTAGTTTTCTGTTGTAACTGACCCTTGAAGTTGGTAGGCTTGTTTTGAGCAAATCTAATTTAGGGTGCATCGCTGCCAGGGTGCTTGCTCTCTCTCTCTCTCTCTCTTCTGCGTCTTTCAAAAGAGACTACGTATACTGGTTGCCTGTGTCGTCTAGGATCCAATATAAGATTTCATCCCTTACGTACAACTGTGTTACCTCCTCCTGTCCTCCATATCTATCTACTTTGCTTCAGCTTTACACTCCTTCGAGACTACTTCGTTCTGCCGCCGACACTTGGAAACTCCGTATCCCTCATATCAGAATAAAGGCCTTTGGTCAGCGTAGTTTTTTCATACCAGGGTCCGACTCGGAAAAGGACGTTAAACTCCCAAACAGCGAATAAATGAGTGTCGCTCCTTTTCTCAGAAAAGGCGGTGACGAAAAGAGATGCATCGAGCACGATTTTCCTCGTTCTCAATACAGAACCCATACGCTTAAGTCAAACACGCTTAAGTCGAACTTCGGATACGTCGAAGCATAAAGTTTTTCCCGGCAAAACTTGCTCTTTGTATGACTAAATTTTCCACGGATAAGTCGAACGAGTACTCAAAAACGGATAAGTCAAAACTCGGTTATGTCAAACGGAATCTGCAATTTTAGCCTCGGATAAGTCGTACCAGTCGCTGGCACGGGAATTTCTTTTTGTCCTTCTGATGCATCAGCGCCAAAACACGGCTTGCACAGAGATTTAACATTTTCCGTGCATGTACAGGTTGACAGTGTTATGTGTCCTGCGGGCCTTAGGGCTGGTTGTCTTGGCTGGTAGAACACGAAATTGGCGAGAAACACGTGCAAGAACAGAGCTAGGCGTGAGATCTGACCCTGTGCCCCTGATCTGTGAGGTTTTCTGTCGCCAGTGTTAAGAAGGTGATTTGCCGTCGGTTTCGGAGGGTAAGCAGTGAGTTATTCCTGGTGTGTGAAATGTGTGTGTGTGTGTGTGTGTGTGTGTGAGAGAGAGAGAGAGAGAGAGAGAGAGTTTGCCGGTTGGTGCCGTTAGAGTTGGATCTTTCTGCTATTTGACTGCGTGTGTTTATAATTATGACGTTGCACTAGAATTTATTGAGCACATGCGATCATATGACTGCGAACGCGCGCGCGCACACACACACACACACACACACACACACACACACACGCACAGATGACGCTGCTGATCTTACAAGCAGAATAAGAGTCAGTGAAACTAGAAAAGAAGAAGAAAACATAAGCTGGAAACGTATCACCGTTTGGTGCCGGACAGCTTCATGTCAGAACGAAACAGCCATCAGAAGAACTTGGCTTTCTAATTCCTCTGCATTGCATGTGTGACTATGGTAAGACCAAGCCAATACTCTGAACTGAAAGTGAACTCAAAGTGAACAAAATAGCTACGGAGATTCGATGACATGGCAGCTTACACGAGGCGTATTGAATATAACAAATCCCAGCAGTAAGGCTTAGTATAGTTCGCACCCCTGGGCCGTACTGGGCAAACTATTCAAACGCATCCACACTCGTTTAGTAGAGTTCGCCTGCTTATATCGATTTAGGGTTAGATTTAGGGTTGGGTTACACTTGTGGTAAATGATGGTGCAATCGCTTTGTTGTTCAGACGGTCGCAGTGCATTTACAGCAGGTTGCAAGTGAGTGAGTGAGTATTTTAAGGCTTAACGCCGCGTAAGCGACAAAGACTAATTCGCGGCAGCCACAAGTTGAAGGCCCCTTCGTTAAAGGTAACTAGAGGAGCAAAGCCTCCTTGGCTCACTTGTGAGATGGGTCAAGGTCATTCAAAAGAGTATGCTTGTAAAGCTCTTATCTTTAGCTGTCCTGACGTAAGGTGTCTCTTGTGTTCATAGTTCCTAGGAAAACGGCAAATGGCAATATAACAGTTTTCCCAGGACAGCTTCTGTGACCTTGACCTTTGGTCAGTCATTCAACTGAGATCTGTAAGTGAAGAGCTTATCAGTGACGATCATTATGCGAAGTTTGATAGCTCTAGTGTTTGTAGTTTCTGTACAAATGGTAATGTAAAATTTCACAACAGATAGCTGCAATGACCTTGACCTTGAGTCAAGGTCATTCAAATGGGTATGCCTGCATAGGTCTCGTTGCTGTCTATCATTGTTCCTTGTTTGGTGGCTCTGCTGTTTGTTGTTTCCAAGAAAATGCTAACGTTAAAGTCTCCGCAAAACATGTTGAATGGCCTTGACCTTGACTCAAGGAAATTGAATACAAGAATGCCAGTACAGGTTTTGTCAATGTCTATCGTCATGCAAAGTTTGATGCCTCTGGTACCCCTACATTCTGAGAAAATTTTAAATTTCAAATGAGACAGCTTTGATGACCTTGACCTTCAGTCAAGGTCATTCAAAATGGTATACTTGAAAGGTCTTACTGCTGTTTATCAGCAAGCTAGGTTTGGTGCTTCTGCTGTTCATTGTTTCTGAGAAAATGCCAATGTTAAGGTTTTGGAAGGTTTCCCACAAAACAGCTTGCATGGCCTTGACCTTGACTCAAAGATACTGAATACAGGTATGTCAGTAACGATGTTGCCAATGTCCATCATCCTGCAAAGTTGGATGTCTCTGGCTTTTCTAGATTCTGAGAAAATGCCAAGGTAAAATGTCCAAACAGACAGCTTTTGTGACCTTGACCTTGGGTCAAGGTCAATCACTATGGTACTTTTTGAAAGGTCTTACGGTTGTCTATCAGCGTGCCAAGTTTGGTGCCTATGCTGTTCATTGTTTTGAGAAAATGCCAAGGTTTTGGAAGGTTTTCCGCAAAACAACTTGCATGGCCTTGACCTTGACTCAAAGTCACTGAATACAGATATGTCAGTAAATGGGTTGTCAATGTCCATCCATCATGCAAAGTTTGATGTCTCTGGCTTTTCTAGATTCTGAGAAAATACCAATGTAAAATTTTCAAACAGACAGCTTTAGTGACCTTGACCTTGGGTCAAGGTCAATCATTATGGTATGTTTTGAAAGGTCTTATGGCTGTCTATCAGCAGGCCTATTTTGGTGTCTCTGCTGTTTGTAGATTCTGAGAAAAGGCCAATGTTAAGGTTTACTGCGGACACACCCACAGACAGACACACACACACACACAGACAGACGACGGAGGGTTATTACATAGACTCACTTTGTTACACAAGTGAGCCAAAAAGCTGGATTAAAACAACTAGTAAATATAGGCTAAAAAATTTATAGGTTAAATGAGATTCTACCAGTCTTGGTTCAAACCGTCAAGCATGGGTCTCGTACAGGAATAAGTACAAACACAATGTTCAGATTTTATGAAGGTTAGTTAGTTATTGAATCAGATTTTATGAAACAAATTGACTTCCCGAAGGAAGCCAAAAATCTTGTCTGGAGGGACATTTCGGAACAAGAGCTCCATTGATTCGGCAGTGAAATACTTCTGTCGAACCTCCGTGAGGTCTGCACAAGAAATCAAAATATGTTTAATGGTATCTGGCTCACCGCAGCCAAAACAGAAAGGGCTCTCTTCACCTTTCAGCAAGTGCGAGTGGGTATAATATGCGTGCCCAATATGGAGACGGGCCAGGACCAACCTCTTCCCGACGGTTAGTCCTACACCGGGGAATGATTTCCCGAAGTTTGGGAACTATACTGTGGAGTTTATTGTTATCAAAGAGTATCCCACTGGGCTTGCCATTGATCTACTATGTACTTATTTATTAAGGGTTAAAAATCAGTAAAAACACTACTCTTGCTAGCCACAGGACCATACAGCAGGTGCAAATGACACAAGGGGCCGAACTATACCAACGCAGCAGCAGTAAGTTCATGTTGACCAGGGAAAGTAAATTTCAGTTTCCAAATCGAATCAAGGTGCAACTCGCTTAACTCGAAGCTAGAGTCGAAATTCGACCTTATCCGTCGTCACGGATAAGTCAAACTTCGGATACGTCGAACAAAAATCCATTTCCCTTGGCGAATTCGACTTAAGCGTGTTCGGACTGTAACATGTTGCGGAAGAAAAGAAAAGAAATTAAAAAAAAAAAAAAACACCCAAAACCGAAACAATCAAAAAAGAAATTGACCATATCGTGAGTTGCAGCTTCAATCGGTTCAGTTTAGGGTTGTCTTCTTGGTTTAGCTTGACGACCCCGGATTTCTGCAGAGGAAAGTAATTCTAGCTGTGCTCACAGCTATTTAGAAACCCTGATTAATTTTAAAGATCTAAGCTCTAAGCTCCCACCAAAGAGCTTTCCGAAGTGTGAAAATTTTTTACAGAGTCGACCGTGCAAGCACAGTCAACTCTGTCACAGCTGCAGAGTTCTCACAGTGTCCAGAAACAGCGACAAAACCGTGCCGAAAAACTACACCCATTTCCTGTCTGGGTTCGTCCACGCTACTGCGCACATCTCCGTGCAGTGGTTATCCGTCCGTGCAGTGGTCATGGCAGCAGCCGTGACTGAGTCAGCACTGTCCGCAGTGACCCCCATACAAGTCGTGTCACTTGTGAATTTGGTCAGTGTCGCTTGTATGGCGTGCTGTCGCCGTCAGATTGGCGCAACAAATGTTGGTTTAAGTTTTGGGGGGAGGGGGGTGGGTGTTTTGGGGTTTAACGTCCTTTTCCCCACATACGGGTGATATCAAAGACCGGGCAACGACGAAAAAGCCAGCACAAATATTTGGCCCCAGCCGGGATACGAAATCACGACCCGAGCATTAGAAGTCCAACGCCATTCTACCATTCGGCCACCCCGGCTCACAAGTTTTTTTGTTTTGGTTTTTGTTTTTGGAAATTTGGCGAGAAGTGTGAGAAGTAAAGAGCACGCGGGCACTCAGATTTGCCAAGCGCGTTTTATCGGCAACATCTCCAAATTGCGGTTTTGCTTTTCAGTGGTTCTGCACGCTCGAGCAGAAATGTTTACGCAAGAAACAAAATTGCTTTGAAATACGTGTACTTAGCGGCAGTAGCATAGCTTTCGCCATATCTGACATCGCTCAGTCGTCTAAACTGACGTACCGCGTGGTCACATAATGAGCCGGGTTGCACGTGTATGTGCACAGTAGCGTGGATGGATCCCGACTGAAGTGGGGGCAGTTTTTCGGCGCGGCGCGTTTTCTGGACATTGTGTGAACTCTGCAACCGTGACAGAGTTGACTGTGCTTGCACGGTCGACTGTGTTACGTGTGGAGATATGTTTGGAGAGCCCGTCGGCTTATCGAGGGGATACGATGACATACAGGCGATCACTCCTACGTAGCGAGTTCTTATAGACTGCGTGTTGTCCCTTTCACTCACAGAAGACACGTGAGCGCGTAGAAAGGTTATAACAGAATTTATTACAGCACTTCTCTGGTCTTACACTGCACTTTCAAGCTTCGCACTTACAAGCTTCTCTCGTGCACACACACACACACACACACACACCACGCAAATATCTCATGGTCTTATATACAGTCACGGCATTCTAGCACATTCTTGACCACTCTTATAAAAGAATCAATCAAAAACCAGAAACTGAATCACCTTATTGCTATCTTAAAACTTAAGAAGAATCCAGAATAATCGAGTACCTGACCGCCGAACCTGGGCGCGTTATTTAACAACCTTCTAATCGTAAACAAGACATAAAGCGATTTGCACGAAATTTCCGAGCGACTCAGCCCATGGGGCTCAGTGCACGCCGCCGCCCGAGGCGAAATAGGCTACAGTCAAACAAGGTCACCACTTCTCGAATACTCGTGATAACAATAGAAACTTCTGGATCAAGGGAAACAGATTTACAATACTAAAACACAATATGAACTAAACATAGCAACTTCTCTCTCACTCAATCTTAAAAAAAAACAAAAAAACAATAGAGCTGTTATCTTTCAGCTACAAACAAAACACACACAAAAGGAACAGCCACGCTCGTAACAAATACGTGTACTAAGCGGCAGTAGCATGGATTGCGCCATGTCCGACATCGCTCAGTCGTCTAAACTGACGTACCGCGTGGTCACATAATGAGCCGTGTTGCACGGGTATGTGCACAGTAGCGTGGACGGACCCCGACTGAAGTAAGGGCAGTTTTTCGGTACGGTTTTGTCACGGTTTGTGGACACCGTGTGAACTCTGCAACTGTGACAGAGTTGCACGGTCTACTCTGTAATTTTTTTCTTTTTCACACTTCGGACTGCTTGGGAGCCTAGATCTTTAATGTTCAGCTCGTTTTGAGGCGTTTTTGGTGGAGTCTAGTATTACACCACTAAGACACGTGCAGGGCGAAGGACACAAATACACAAAAAATGCCTATATTCCCTATTAGCCTCAGGCATCATAGTCACCCTTAAAAGTGCTTCAATCTAGAAACTTTTTTTTTTCTGCCACAACTCTTTGCCGGCTCCAGTGGTGTTCCTCCCTGGTAATGGGTGGAATCCACGGAGGGCTCGGGAAGCTGGGGCAATTTTATTATGCAGGATGATGGGGATGAGGATTATGGTAAGATGATGCTATGGAGGGTCCATGTGGTTTGGGGAACTGCGGGACAGGGCCGCATTCCCCGCTTTCTGTCATAAATAATCCCGCATTAAACCAGGGCCAGGGAACTACCGGCAACCTACGCTGTTGCCGTCGCCGTGTAATCATCCACATCATAAGACGTGTCATACAAGGGAAAGCACCCCCAAGGAAAGTAGAAGGAGTCGCACCCGTGAAGTTGGGGTGAATGCGCAGCTGTGTGGCAACAGCCTCCCCATTGGGCCCATAGCACACCCGCTAAAATAAATTTAATTAATGCTAAATTTAACACCCGTTTAAATTTTAAAGCTAATCGCTAACAACAAAATAATTAAATGTACAAACTGTCATGAAACTACTGCAGTTTACAGAATTATTCTAAGTGAAAGGACTACGGAGATATTTGACACTAAACAGGCACAAACACAACTAATTGACACATGAGCCATCGTGGGTCCGCAACACTGCACGCGTGCGACTAGCTTACAGGCGAACAAAGCCCGCGCGGCACACAGCTGGCCGGAGAACATAGGGTAGTGGGCGAGAGGGTCCAAACCACTCGGCTACAAAACAATATTTTTTTTTTAAAGTTGTTTCTCGAAAGAGAACAAATGAAACTGGCGTTATAAAAATATCCTCAATTTTCCTTGGCTGTAAATAACCACACACACACACACACACACACACACACACACACACACACACACACACAACACACACACACACACGTGCGCTTAGACATCCGCGCACACTGCGCGAAAGCATGCACGCCAACAGTAAGTGAAAATGTGGAAATCGGCTTATACAAGTTTTCCACGGCCATCGCCCCATTTGCACTATACGTGATATGAACGTACATGCATACATATACGTATATATACATACATGTACATACACACATATGCATTCATACATATACATATGCACACATACATACTTACACGTATGTACATAATTGTAGGTTCAGTAATACACTATGTCGTAGCTTTTTACACCAGTTTAAACTTTCAACCACAGGCCTTTTGACATGTGTGGACTATCTATTGCTACCTATTAATGTGTGAGTATAGCATTGATGACTTCCTGCTTAGCTGTGACATCAAGTATACTGACGTCCAAAAGAAACGCGAAAAACAGTGTCTAGTTTCATTTATTGGATAATGAAAAAATCGTAACAAAATTCAAATTTCATTAATAATGTCCAATTTTTTGTACAGCACAACACTGACGTATTGTCCATAACACAGTAAGGTTGCGGTGACGATGCGCCATTTGCGCTTAACAGAACAGTCAATAGCGAGTATGGCCCCCATTAGCATCGATGACGGCCTGGCAGCGGCGGGTCATTGAGCGGACCAACGTGTTGCTGGCTGCCCTGGGAATGTTGGGCCAGGCCTGCCGGACGGCCCGATCAAGTTCAGCGACAGTTGTGGGCCTTGGGACCTCCCTATTGAGCTGTGTCTGGAGCAAATCCCAAAATTGCTCAATAGGGTTCATGTCAGGAGATAACGCTGGCCAAGGCATCACCTGGATGCCCTAGCGCTGCAGGAGGTCCTGGGTAGCCCTGGCAGTGTGGGGACGCGCGTTGTCGTGCTGGAAAACCCAGTTCCCGTGGGCCTGAAAAAGGGCAGCACATGAGGGTGCAGCCTCTGGTCCATGTACCGCTGCGCTGTGATGCCGTTGCCGCGTCCAGGACCCAGGCCTTGGAAGATGACGGGTCCCAGCACCTGGTTGTGGCCGATGGCGCCCCACAACATGAGGCTGGGCCCGCCCCAGGCGTTGTTTTCCACAGTTGTCAGCATAGCGGTCACCTCTTCTTCGTCGGCATGGTCAATGCAGAAACGGCTTTCATCGCTGAAAAGCACGTTCTGCCAGCGAACATTGTTCCAGTTGAGGTGGCCTTGCGCCCACTGCAGGCGTGCCTGTCTATGGCGCACGGTGAGGACGGGTCCCCTGGCTGGACGGCAGTTCCTCAGCCCCCTGGAGCGCAGTCGCCGGCTGGCCGTTTGCCTAGAAATGGGTGCCTGGTGTGTCCCTATAACAGTTCTGGCTGTTTCTGCACCTGTTCTGAAGGGATCTTGAGCATGGATGCGGAAAATGTGGCGATCTTGCCTTGGCGTGGTCACTCGAGGTCTGCCGCTCCGCTGGGCATCAGCAGTAGCGCCAGTTGTCACGAACCGATGCTGGAGACGATAAGTGGTGGAAATGTGGCATTGGAAAGTCGCAGTCACGGCTTCTGGCGTGTCCCCAGACTGCAGACGTCCAATGGCCCTCTCGCGTTGTGCAGAAGTGAGTCGTGGCATCGTGATAGCGTCGAATGAGGGACTGATGAAACCTGTAGTTTTGTGCCCTTTTTTATCCCCTAGTGACAGTGAACACTACTCACTGCTCAGTTTTTGTGCTTTGCTTGCACATGCAGCTGAACTGCACACGAAATGTGTCACAGCTAACTCGGGCTTCACGTGGACTGCAAGTGCGCTGATGCGGTAAAATTCACAGAACGCTTCCCTCAAACATCGGTCTTGATATACTGGGTGCCAAAAATAACGCAACTTTTGCGAATACCGGAAAAAAATGAATTGAAAGATGGAAGATATTTTTCGCGTTTCTTTTGGACGTCAGTATATTTGAACAGTGGAAACAGTGATAGAGGGTGCGGGTTTTACATGAACCGGGAGGGAGACAGAGGGCCCGTTTACAGTAGCTTAAAATACCGCCCTGAGAGCGCTCTGAGAGCGCCCTGTCGCGTTTACACTTGGACAAACCGCTCCGAAAGCTCACCGCTCTCAGACTACCTACAGTGGGTAGTCTGAGGGCGCTCTAGCTTAGGGCGCTTTCGGCACGTCACGTGGGGCCCGGTCTCACTGTAGCAACAGGCCATTTTTGCAAATGGCGAAAGATCAGTTTTTTGTTTGTTTTTTGTTTTTGTTTTTTTTCTGTCAGGCATACAAAAACAAGTTCTCTCTGGGCGCTGCCATCTTGAATATGTCACATTCCTCGAGAGCACGTGACATATCAGCTACCCTTCCACGATTGTGTAATGTAAACGCCGTGAAGCGCTCTCAGTACGGTGCGCTTTAGGGGCGCCCTCAGAGCGCTCTGTAATGTAAACAGAGCCTTACAGACAGACATTAGCGACCGGAAAAGGATCTGTATGACTGAGTATACCACAAGAGCTGCAACTACAGCTCCACTTCACTGAGCTTCCTGTCTCTCACTACGAACCAGGAAGGTACAAGCAGAGCACAGAACAGCCAATCAAAAGACAGTAAACACAACGGTTACTTTGAATTCCACCTTATAGTGCGAGTAGGAGGTAATCCATTTCAGGGCGTGTGCCAGGTCTTCAGTAGTATTGTCCAAACAGTTGAGAGCCTCTTCCTGTTTCGGGTCCCGGCTGGGGCCAAATATTTGTGCTGGCCTTTTTCTCGTTGCCCCGTCTTTGATATCACCCATACGTGGTGGAAAAGGACGTTAAACTCCAAAACACCCACCCCACTCACTCTTATTTCGGGATGTCTGGACGCCACAGAAACAAGGGTGGGTGGGTGTTTGGGGGGTTTAACGTCCTTTTCCACCACATACGGGCGATGTCAAAGACGGGGCAACGATGGAAAAGCTCTCTCTCTCTCTCTCTCTCTCTCTCTCTCTCACACACACACACACACACACACACGATGCAAAGCAGAACAGTCACGTGTTGTTATGAGCAGAAAACAGGCGTGTCTTCAGTTTGTTTGTTTGTTTGTTTTTTGGAAAGTTTTAAGGCAGGGTGCTTGGCGGAGTGAAAGAGGGAGGGAATTCCAGGCTAAAGGACCAGTGTAGGAGAAAGCTCTAGTGCCAACGGTGGAAAGTTTAGTGCGGTGAATCTTGAGGATAAGAGTGTCAACTGAAGACCGGAGTGAGCGTGACGGAGAACTCATTACGAAGATAGAGACTTTAAATTTGGGGCCAGTTGTGAATTCACACTACGTTAAAGATCTAAGCTCCCAACAAATAGCTTTCCGAAGTGTGAAAAAAATTTACAGAGTCGACCGTGCAAGCACAGTCAACTCTGTCACAGTTGCAGAGTTTTCAGCGTCCCTGAAACCCCAATAAAAGCCAAGGGCAGCCTGATTCACAGCTCAGTTTGCGTTTTGACACTGAGCGAGAAAGATCGTGCATCAATCAACACTGTAGCGATGTGTCTCACTCACTGACCAAAAGTCAAATAATACCGGCCCCCGTAGTGTAGTGGTTAGCACTTCGGATCATGGACCGGGAGACCCGGGTTCGAATCCCAGCTGAGACAAGCGGGATTTTTCCTACCTAGGTTGGCTCCTACCCAGAGTGGGTGTGCTATGGGCCCGATGGGGAGGCTGTTGCCACACAGCCGAGTTTCACCCACTTCACGGGTGCGACTTTGGGGGTGCTTCCCTTAGTATGACACGTCTTATGATGTGGATGATTACACGGCCGGCACCGCAGGTGCCGTAGTTCCCGGGCCTGGTTAATGCCGGGATATTTATGACAGGAAGCGTGGAATGCGGCCCTGTCCCGCAGTCCCAAACCACATGGGCCTCCATAGCATCATCTTACTATCATCCTCATCTCCATTATCATGCATAATAAAAATTGTCCCAGCTCCCGAGCCCTCCGTGGGTTCCACCCATGACCTGGAAGGAACACCACTGGAGTTGGCAAAGAGCTGGGGCAGCAAAAAAAAAAAAAAAGAAAAAAAAAAAGTCAAATAATGTCACGGCAAACTCGTGCTCTGGTTTTATAAGGGTCCCCGAAGCGCTGTAAACTCCGCAACTGTGACAGAGTTGACTGTGCTTGCACGGTCGACTCTGTAAAAAAATTTTCACACTTCGGAAAGCTTTTTGTTGGGAGCTTAGATCTTTAAATAACTAAGTCGAGTCATGTTTTGATGTTTACAGAGAAAAAAATTACACATTAAAATTTCTTTTGACTGCTGCGTGTTGACGTTTTTAGCTTTTTTCGTGCCCCGTATGGTGTCACGGTCACATATTTCTAAAAGACAGATTAAACTAAAGGCAAATGTAAACTTAGAGGACAGGAGTTCGCTAGCCAAGATCAGAATGTTTGATTGTAGCTTGTAAGGAAAAAATAACGTGTGTTTACTCTTCTGTATCGCTGTTTTTGCTAGCTTTGCTAAAATAACTGAAGAAACACCCTTTAAACAACACGAACCGTGCTATTCTTGACCCCACGAGATAACATAATAAGGAAACTTGACATTGTACACATCCTAAAATACTACCATTGAAGGAAACTTGTATGAAAGCGCTAAAATAACAACATGAAGCATGATCTGTGAGCGTAAAAAATGCTAGTGCGTTAGCTCGTTAAAACTCGCAGTTTTTGCCGGCCGGTCGAAATCAACAAACTCGTGTGGTGTATTTTCCGTAATCGGAGGCACCTCATTGCGAAAACTCTCTTTATAGACAGGCTACCCTTAGCGCGACGGACACGCTTCTGCGCACTTCCCGGCGGCTTCTTTAGTCACGCCTTCCGCAATCCACCCGAAAAAAACACGCTGAACTAAATTCGGGGGTAGTCATTGAAAATTTGAAACCCACAAGTGTGTCAGCTTATGTCAACATGCTATTGAAGTAATGAAAGAAATGCGAGCTGTGAGTAAGCGAGAAAGTGTCATTTTCGAAGTGTCTGCTCTTTTCGCGAAGGAAGTAACATTTGAACATGAAGATTCGTTCATCACCTT
>JACVVK020000483.1:127500-152500 GCA_018292915.2 Batillaria attramentaria | reverse complement strand
CTAGTTGTATTGAAATGTTTTCCAGAACATGCGAGAAAGTGAAACTCCATGACTGACGAAAACCTTTTGTTGTTGTTTCACAAAAACCAAGGACCTATTAACACCTGCAATCTCACTATACTCCATACTCCAGGCACCATCATTTTCTTCGCATGTGAAGTTTGCGGTGGAAACTTAACAATACTACTGCTACTACTTGTATAGGCGTTTTACCCAATTTCATGAATCGGCCCAAAGCGCCGCGAACTGAACCCAACACGCACGCTTACGTGAATCACACGCATTCTCTCACACACTGGACATAAACACATTACTATCACGTGGTGCGAAGGGTCAGCTCAGCTCTTTAAGACTAGTTTCGGGATTGTTTTCAAATTATGTGGGTGTGTGTTTCGGCAAAATATCTCAAGGACGGGTGAACTAGTCAACACCAGTTTTGGTCTGTTTGTTGTTGTTGCTGTTGTTGTTTCATTACCAGAGAAGTCCGTTTGTTTTGGTTGACATAGAACGATGGTCAAGGTTACAGGGGTTTATTAAAATGCTACGGAAAACGAGCCCATGCCACTGTAGCTGAGGAAGCTCATGGAGGGTGGGTGGGTGGGTGTTTGGGGGTTTAACGTCCTTTTCCACCACATACGGGTGATATCGAAAACGGGGCAACGATGAAAAAGCCAGCACAAACATTTGGCCCCAGCCAGGATACGAACTGACGACCCGAGCATCAGAAGTCCAACGCTCTACCATTCGGCCACCCCGGCTCCCCGATAGCTCAAAGAAAGCAACTCAATACACCCTAAGGTGAAGAAGGGATCGAAGAGAAGCTAGAGATTTAAAAAAAAAAGTATGGGGAGAGGCTTTTGTCACCGCCTTGCCGTGGCATTTCAATACTTGCTTACTCATCGTTGTTCATGATTTCAATTTATCAGACACACCACACTCCACCCACATGCCTTGGGCAGACAGTGAATAATGCTTGTCTCGCACTCGGCAGCGACAGCTCTTGTTTCCTACTTTCTTCCGTTGTCAACTGAACCTCCTTCAATGATTTCCTTCGATAGAAAGAATTACCGGATACATCATCGTACGGTCCCAAGTCTACACGTGTCAGCTTCCGTACATGCGAGACTTTCGTATCACTTGTATGTGCCTCGGTATATTCTAGCTGTGTCACAGGCCACAGAGGTTAGACATCAACAGGTTTGTAGTAACATTACAAGTTCACGCATTTTACAAGGGGGTAGGTGGGTGTTTGGGGGTTTAACGTCCTTTTCCGCCATATACGGGTGATATCAACGATGAAAAAGCCAGCACAAATATTTGGCCCCAGCCGGGATTCGAACTCACGACCCGAGCATTGAGAGTCCAACGCTCTACCATTCGGCCACCTCGGCTCTCCCTCATTTTACAAGAACGTCTACCGTCATGCAAAGAAAGGGTGTAAGTGTCATGGTGTTTGATCGGCGGTTAGGCCGTTTCTGTTTTTCAGGTGGCGTGAGACGTTGTCATACACACAATCATGCAAAAACTCACTTTGATTTCAAGTCGCCTCTTTATTGTCTTGTTTAGGACGTTTGAGTTGGGGTGGGTGGGTGTTTAGGAGTTTAACGTCCTTTTCCTCCACGTACGGTTGATATCAAAGAAGGGGCAACGATGAAAAAGGCCAGCACAAATATTTGGCCCCTGCCGGGATTCGAACTCACGACCCGAGCATTGAGAGTCCAACGCTCTACCATTCGGCTATCCCGGCAAGTTGATGAAGCAAGTTTGGTTTGTTGGTTGCTTGGTGGGTTGGTTGCTTGGTTGGTTGCTTGCTTGTTTGCTTGCTCGACTGTTTGGTTGGTTGGCCAATTCTCTGGTCAGTTGTCGGCTAGTTGCTTGGTCAATTGTCGGCTAATTCTTTGCTTGGTTGGTTGGGTAATTAATTTTGTTTGTTTGTTTGTTTGTTTGTTTGTGGGCCGACTGGTTGGTTGGTTGACTGCTTGTCTGGTTATTTTGTCAGTCGGTCGATTTGCTTGTTTGTTTGTCACGAACTGCAGTGCAACCATGGAATAAGTACAGGTTTGCAACTCCATCTGAAAGTGCCATTCCCTACCCGACAAACAGATTACAACACATTACAACACAGACCGGCTGGATTCACAATTGTCCACAGGGCACAACGTTATAAAAGTATCGCAACAGAGTACAGCCGCCGTATCCTGTAACAGTCTCCTTATGCGGACATTCTTATGGCTTAATGCACCGTGATTGTTGTAACCAGCAAAAAGTGGCGTTTACAGAAGTATTCGCACGGATGATGGTCAGTGGTCGAGTACTTCCTCGCATAATAAATCAATAAACTTAAAAACGATGAAAAAACAAGGCAATAAAGCAATAGAACAAGAAGAAAACAATACACTAAAACAATGAAACAACAATCAATAAAACAATAAACCAGTCAAAGGATCAAAATATATATACATACATACATACATACAAGAAAGAAAACCCCAGCAAAAATCAAAGGACGCTTTCTACCCCCCCCCACCCCCGCCACCCCCCCAAACACCCCACCCCCCCCCCAAAACACCCCACCTCCCCCGCCCACCCTATCTTCCGAATAAAGCAATACTAGAAGAAAACAATACAATAGAACAACACTGTGACCAAAACAATAACACATACATACATACATACATACATACATACATACATACATACATACATACATACATACATACATACATACATGTACACATACATACATACATACATACATACATACATACATGTACACATACATACATACATACATACATACATACATACATACATGTACACATACATACATACATACATACATACATACATACATACATACATACATGTACACATACATACATACATACATACATACATACATACATACATACATACATACATACATACATACATACATGTACACATACATACATACATACATACATACATACAACATACATACATACATACATACATACATACATACATACAACATACATACATACATACATACATACATACAACATATACATACATACATACATACATACATACATACATACATACATACATACATACATACATACATACATACATACATACAACCATACATACATACATACATACATACATACATACATACATACATACATACATACATACATACATACATACATACATACATACATACATACATACATACATACATACATACATACATACAACATACATACATACATACATACATACATACAACGACAAAGAATATAACAATCAACAAAGGAAAACAAAACACAACAACAACAACCACACACACACACACACACACACACACACACACACACACACACTCTATAAAATAAAATAAAAATAAAATAAAAACAAGCCTGCTTGTGCGGTATTCACGGCCTGTATTTGTGCTCAAAGCAGACGCGTTCATCTACTCATCTGGTCTATATTCTCCGTGTCAACTAAAGAACCCAACAGACACCCAGAATATCGCGTTGACAAGGACACTTTAAAGAAGACGTAGCTTTTCTGAAGAATCCTACACGACCTTTAGTTCGCCCACCGTAACTGAATACCTCTCGGGAGTTGTATTTATCCACACGTGAGATCGAGACACGCAGTTGGGCCTGCTAAGAAGACAGAAGGTTAAACTTAGCATTTTACTTCCTGGATCGTCGCTGGTTAAAAGCTAGAAGTACAAGGAAGATATTTCACACTGCGGATCTGTGGTGTGCTTCGTCAGTTCCAACGACAGTGTGGCCATCATGGATCCTTGGCGTTTGCTCCTCTTTGGAGTGCTTTGTGTGATCTCCTTGGTTACTGTTCACGGCTGGGGTGATGAGTGAGTAACGATGTTACAAATTAATAGATTCGAGGTTGGCTGTTAGGGTTTAATGTGAGCTATTTTGGAAGCTGTGATTTTGTTCGTGAATGAATTAAGTGATTGTCTGTTTGGAATTTGCAACCGTTTTGGGTTTTTTTTTGGGGGGGGGTTTAAAATTTTTATTTTAGTTTAGTTTAGTTTAGTTTTAGTTTTGTTGTTTGCTGCTGTTTTAGTGATTGCTCTTGTGTGTGTGTGTGTGTGTGTGTGTGAGGTGGGGAGAGGGGTGGGAAGGGGTGGGGAGGGGGGGGGAAGTAGCTGAGGGTTAGAGCGTTAGACTTTCAAATCTCGGATTGTGGGCAACATTTAATATTAATTTTGTGCTGGCCTTTTTCTCGTCGCCACATCTTTCACATTATAATGATAATGATGATAATGATAATGATAAGCTCATTAATATATCAATCATAATATGTAAACAAAGTAGGGAACATTAAAGCCTACAACACCCACCCACCCACTACCCACCGCGCGTGCGTGTGTGTGTGTGTGAGAGAGAGAGAGAGATCGCTCAGCACTACTCAGTTTAACAGTTTCTTTATTTAAAAAAAAATCAGGGGGTACAGGCATCAGTAATCGAAGCAAGTCTACAGGTAACACAGAACACAAATGCACGAGGTCTCAAACCGCCTAAATATTTCGTATTACCTGAGGGATCATAGTCACCCCTAAAAGTGTTTCAATCTAGAAAGAAAAATTACCATACACAGACGATTCAAGGGCACGTGCCTGACATGAGTTTACAAAAAAAAGGAATGTCTCCTATCCGCTCAGGCCTCACTGGAGTAATGCTAGTCTACTTTCTGTTCAGGCCAGAAAGCCACTTCACCCAAATCCACTTGTCACCTTTGCCTAATTTCTTGTGCGCCGAAAGTCCTAGCTTTACTGGCAGCTTGTCTTCTCTTGCAACCCCCTGGCATACACCTTGCCCTTCCAAATTAAAAAATGACCAAAATCACGCTTTTTCGTGAGAACATAAATCACTACTAACTAGCACACCAGGGGTGGGCGGTGGTGTAATAGGTAGTGCGTCGGATTTAGCCGCGGTCAACGAGCACAGCTGTGCTCAGTTTTGTAGTTAGTAGACACACCGAGCGCAACGGCTGTGATGTGCGCATGTGTGTTTCGCGCGCTGTGCCCAGTTAAGAGCAGGCATAACGCCAAAGTAGACCCCCATGCTCAATTCGTGTCCTTACGCCTACGTGTTCTCACGACACAATCAAGGCCTACTCTGCCTCTTCTCTAACCCAAACACAGGCCTAATGTGTGGGACAGACACAGGACACGTTCAAGGGCACAGATTTCGAGCATTTGCCGTAGAATGCTTTTCAATGGTACCGGTTGCTGGGCTGTGCGCATATCTATTTTTATCAAGCGCGAGCCTTTGTTTGTTCAGCTTAATCACGCTTCCCAGTTAACTCCCCTGATGTGCGTGGCATTTAAGAGAAGTCGCTTTGGCGAAGCTGTTGTCGAAAGGAAACGATGTATCCTTAAGCCTGCTCTTAACTGGGCACAGCGCGCGAAACACACATGCGTCACATCACAGTCGTTGCGCTCGGTGTGTTTACTAACTACAAAACTGAACAAAAGCAGCTGTGCACGGTGACCCGCAATGATGCACGATCACACAATACGATACCATCCGACGCCCATAGCGTCCGCAATGGTAAGCAGAGCTCGGAGGCAAGCCGTCCGGCTTCTATAGTTCTTAGCCGGGACGTCCCAAAGACAGTTGTGTCCTTCGAAAAGGTCTGTAAACACTGAAGTCTGTTCTGGCGACAATGCAATTGAGGGTACACTGTCCGCCATGTTTGCGTACCGAGTAACGTAGTACAGCCAATCAGAATCTGTTGTGGAACCCACAGTCACAGCTGTGGCTATTTGAAATCCCACTAGCTGTGATGACGCCACAGCGACGGAAATCCCTAGAAATCACAACTGTGTGCACGGCCCTGTGGCGCTCCGCAGTGCTCTGTTAAAAGCCGGCGTTACTGAGAAAATGACATAGTGAGCTTTTTATGTAGCCCGGCTTGTGTAAGAGACGTGAAATAGATATGCTCGGGTGGCTACACTGCTGGCCCGACGCCTGTACGGTAATGTATAATTATGTGACATGTTTATGTTCAAGCAGCATGTGTCAAGATGATTGAGTAACTCCCACTGCCTCTCTCTCTCTCTCTCTCTCACACACACACACACACACACACACACACACACGCACACGCACACACACACACACACCACGGCATACACACACACACACACCACGGCACACACACACACACACACACACACACACACACACACACACGCACACACACACACACACACAGTTCTGTCATCCGACATTGTATCTGTATGTATGTATGTATGTATGTATGTATATGCCTGTGTCCTGTAAAACTTGTGTGCGAGCGATCATGATGTATGTATGTTTGTGTATATGTATGTAAGTATGTATGTATGTATGTATGTGTGTATGTATATGCCTGAGTCCTGTAAAACTTGTGTGCGAGCGATCATGATGTATGTTGGCCTTGATTTATATGTTAATTTCTCGATTTCTCGTTTCATGTCCCCCCCCCCCCCAACGAGGTTTTGAAATAAACTTTGACATGACTTGAAAACTCTCTCTCTCTCTCCCTCCCTCCCTCTCTCTCTCTAATATGAATAGTTAAAATGTGCATGCGTTAATGGCAAAGAGAAAGGATGCGCCTACACTAAGAACTCAAACTTTACGTCCACCGCGGTTTTTCAAGTGTTTTCGCTGTCGCTCAGTGTATATGCAGTGCAAGACTCTCCGCAAAAGCAATTACATTTCAGGTTTTGTTTGGACGGTGTTCGCATGTATGCACGAACTTGGAGCATCTGCTGCTGTCAATGCATAAGCAGCAGAGATACAAGTTTGCAAGCGAACTATGCAAGCTGTTGAATCTTCCTTCGAAACGCCCTACATAATTATCTAGACTTTAAAAAAAAAGAAAAATCGTTCGCATCTGTGTCTAGGGTGTCTACCGTGTAACATGGACACTAGCACAATTCAAGCCTTACACAGGCTAGCACTGTTAAAACACAAGCCGAAGAGCACAGCGGCTGAGTCGCACGGCTGACACGGACAGCTTTGGGCCGTTGCAGGTTTCGTTCGGATGGCCAGCAGACCTCAGTATATTTACATTTTGGGTTCTAGTTTTTTTGTGGTGAATTATTTATTCCGAGCATCTGTTCTAACACAGAATCTGTCCAGTGAAACCTGGTAGTTTTAGAACAGGCACCTTTAGCGATGAAAGAATTACGTACGAAAAGATATTTGATACGTTTCCCTGCACAGTATCGAGTAATTCAAAACAACTCTTCCAAACCAGCTTTCCTTGTTGATGTTTAAAGATGTTTTTTTTTTAAACAGCTCATGGGAAAGAAACAGTCGTTTTTGTCATGAGTGTGTTTGTATGATGATGATGATGATGATGATGGATACGTATACATCGCTTAATCGCAGTGACCTTTAAGCCCATAAATAGCTACCCCCCCCCCCCAAAAAAAAAAAAAAAAATAAAAAAAAATAAAAATAAAATAAAAAAAAATTAATAAAAAAATAAATAATAAATAAATAAATAAATAATAATTTATAAAAGAGCTAAAAGAAAGCAATGCAGCACACACACACACACACACACACACACACACACACACACACACACACACACACACAGAGTTCTGTCATCCGACATCGTGACTGGGGTTCACACACCCAGTTCGTTAGCACAAGGAAGGTAATATAACACGGGTCCTGTCTCACAGGTAGGTAAAAAAAAAAACCCAAAAAAACCCTGTCAACAACAGCTATACTTCTGACGCATGAGCGCGCATAATAGGATCCGTGCATACAGCTGAAACTACTTCCTTGTACAATGTACAGTATTAGTTTTCTTGGAGTTTCCCAATTCAAGGGACACGACTTTCTTAAAGCTGCCAGATCGACTATGGCTTCTTACGGCAGAGAAAGCATTCCATCCTTCAACTCTGTACCATCGGATTTCATCGCTTACCCTCTGTTATAACCCGAAACAAGCTAACCGAGACCTGAGTTGGGTGTTGGGTGTTTGGGGGTTTAACGTCCTTTTCCACCACATAGGGTGATATCAAAGACGGGGCAACGACGAAAAAGCCAGCCTAAATATTTGGCCCCAGCCAGGATCGAACTCACGACCCGAGCATTAGAAGTCCAACGCTCTACCATTCGACCACCCCGGCTCCCCACCGAGACCTGAGTCGAGACAACTAAATCACTAAAAAGGAAACAACAAACACGCTCGGTGACAAGGACAGTTCTGAACACCTTCGTGGCCAACCTCCTATTTCTCAGTGTGCATAGAAGCGGTGAGCTCTGTCGCATAAACCGGCACGGTACATTTTCAGCCTGTTTCAGAGATTATTGCCTGCATGAGTTGCCCCCCCCGCGAACCGCAGAACCACAGCATTTTTCGTGGCAACTTTGTGCTCTGCCACGGAAAATGCGTGCTTGTTGCGGCAAGGGAGACAACTTGTTGTTTCGGGTCATTACAGAGGGTAAGCGTAGTGAGGGGTGGGTGGGTGTTTGGGGGTTTAACGTCCTTTTCCACCACATACGGGTGATATCAAAGACGGGGCAACGATGAAACAGCCAGCACAAATATTTGCCCTAGCCGGGATACGAACTCACGACCCGAGCATTAGAAGTCCAACGCTCTACCATTCGGCCACCCCGGCTCCCGGGTAAGCGTAGTGAAACCCGATGGTACAGAGGGTGGATGGGTGTTTGGGGGTTTAACGTCCTTTTCCACCACATAGGGTGATATCAAAGACGATGAAAAAGCCAGCACAAATATTTGGCCCCAGCCGGGATCGAACTCACGGGTACAGAGGTGGTCTAGTGGTCAAGAGACTTGTCACCAATGTGAGAGGTCAGCGGTTCGAGTCTCACTCTGGGCAAAGAAATTTCCCTTCTCATATGTGGCACCGTTCATTCGGGCCGATTGTCGGGGGTTCTCTCCGGGCACTCCGGCTTCCTCCCCCTCTGCTTTGGAAATGTTCAGCCCACCAAATTTGAAAAAAAAAAAAATGCAATTCTAAATTCCGAAACTTAAATAGCTGAGCTGACCCTTCGCACCACGTGAATGTAATGCGTTTTTGTCCAAAGTGTGAGAGACTGCGTGTGCTTCACGTGAGCGTGCGTGATGGGTTCAGTTCGCGGCGCTTTGAGCCGATTCATGAAATTGGCTAAAGCGCCTATACAATACTCACTATTACTATTATTATTATCATTTTGTCGCACGGACCATCGTGAAACGGTGAGCGCTGGTCTAACTGATAGCGCTTCGGACTTAGTTGTTTGGCTCTTGAACGGCCGTCACCGCGGTCACGACGAAGCGTGGGTTCGAGTCCACGTCGAACTGTGATATACCCGTTTTTTTGTTTTCCTTGGCTACCTGCCTGCTTGTCAAACGGGTGCTTTGGACACATTATGCAGTTGCTTCCATGACTTTCACGTGGCAATATATTGAGGAATTAAATAATAATGATAATAATAATAATTATGATAATAATAATGAATTGTACGTATATAGCGCAAAACAAAGTGACTCAATGCGCGTACTCCCGCACTCATACCATAAAATATGCACACACACACACACACACACACACACACACACACACACACACACGCTGAATCAGGAGGAGTTAAGTGGGCATAGTCGAAAACCAGCCGGAACAGATGCGTTTTCAAGTCAGACTTGAAGCGATCTATGTCCGACTGGTCTCTCAGGCCGGCAGGTAGTGCGTTCCAGAGTGACGGGGCAGCAAAGCTAAACGCGCGCTCGCCAACTGATTTGAGGTTTCGACAAGGAACTTTCATTAGTTTTTCAGAAGAAGAACGAAGAGTGCGTGCTGTTTTGTGGACTGTAAGGGAATTTGAGAGGTAGGCCGGAAGAGTTCCTTCGAAAAAGCGAAATACCAGTAAGCAGATTTTGTACTGAATGTGGAATTTCACTGGCAGCCAACGGTGTGATATGGTCGATTTTTTTTTAATCAGCCGTGCCGCGCTGTTTTGTACACGCTGGAGTCGGTTTATTTATTCTGCCGGCAGACCAATCAACACCGAATTGCAGAAATCCACTCGTGATGTGACAAAGCTGTGAACAATTTTAGAGCGGGCGGTATCAGAGTAACCAGGTAGTATTGCACTCCAGCTACTTTTTTGAGAAGACAGCGAATTACCTCCTAGGTGATAGATTACCGTACAAGCACACACGCTGTCTGGTCGACCCTACACTGCCATAGAAACAGGCATTTGACGTTACAACCTGACGCAAGTAACAGTTTTTGCAAAACGCCTAGGAAGCTCATACAATGTACAAAAACAGTTTGTATAATGTATAAGAAAGTTAACACAAAACGATACGGAATGCTTGTAGAAATTTGTAGGCCTATCGAGGCATAGTGCTGTTGAGTCCTTGCGCTGGTGAGACGACAGCCTGTCGAGACGTAGGGCTCTTGAGACGTAGTGTAATTAAGTTGTAGTGCTATTGATTCATATCAAGACGTAGTGTTATCGATTCCTAGTGATATATCCAGACATATGTCTATCGAGACGTAAGTCTATCAGAACGTAGTGGTGTCGAGACGTAGTGTTATTGAGACGTAGTACTATCGAGACGTAGTGGTATCGAGACGTAGATCTGTTAAGACGTAGTTCTATCGAGACGTATTGCTACTGAGATGTAGGGCTACCGAATCATAGGTCGTTTGAGACGTAGGTCTATCGAGACATAGGTCTGTAGAGATTTCGGTTTACAGAGATATAGTGACATAGAGACATACATTCACCGAGATATACGTCTGTCGAGACCTTGTGCTATCGAGACATAGTGCTGTCGAGAAGTAGTGCAGCCGAAACGTAGTACCATCGGGACGTAGTACTATCGAGACGTAGTGCTGTGGAGACGTAGTACTATCAAGACGTAGTGCTGTCGAGACGTAGTGCTATCGAGACGGAGTTTTATCGAGACGTAGTGTTATCAACACGTAGTGCTAAAGCTTTTTGTTGGGAGCTTGGATCTTTAAGGACGGACCCTTTTCTGAGAAACTTTGTTCCGCTTCGGCGAAACTGATGATCCTGTTTGACAAGCTCTGGGTTCACGTCATGTGACATTTTGTCCCACTGTCCCCCGCAATTGTAAGCAGTTTTAAAGCGAGACAGGTGATTTTGCTGCAGAGAAAAAAAAAACAAAACAAAAAAAAACCCCGCTAACCCTAGCCAAGAAAGAAGCAGAAAACACGTCTGAATAATTATGAGCAAACAGGGTCCACGTCACTGCTGTGACATTTTGTCGAATCGTATAGCGCGTCACTGACAGTAAGGGCCCTCTCACACTAGCGTCAAGCGTGCGCGACGCGGCAAGATTTCTGTCGCACGCATCAAGTTTTCCCGCGCGTTTTAGCGTGAGACCCCTTGCTGCGCGTCTCGTCCGCAACGAAAATCTCTGTCGCGGGCCGATAGAAAATGTTCTATTCTTGCGACAATAACGCGCGTAAATTATTGCTATCAGCCAATCAGAAACGAGTATGAGCCTGGCAGGGGAACTTCATCTTCTTCGGATGATCCTTACGACGCCATCTTGTAAAAACTTTTGTAGTGGTCTACGTCACGCTAGTGTGAGAGCACGATCACGCGCGTGCGACGTGGGTAGCGACACGCACGCTCGATGTGCAAAGCGTTGCGCGCGGGGCGTTACGCTAGTGTGAGAGGGCCCTAAGCACTATACATGCGCTTTACTGCACAGAAAATACCTATAATTTTAAGCGGTTTCAGTGCATGTGTTTTGAACAAATAAACATGCAAATGGCTTATCCTAGTCGAGAAAGACGACGAAAAAGGTCTGATTATGAAGTGATTTCACTGTTATACGCAACAGTTTAGTCAAGTTGTCAGTGGCTACACGAGCTTATCCCAGTCAGATATAATACGTCTTCATCCATGTGGATATAACGGGATCAAATTGTAGAATTCAAAATCATACCAGACAGTGATGTCATTGGAATATGACAACATGCTGTACATACAAACAGTGGATGTAGCAGTAGGCTCCAAAGTGGGTGGAGGACACAAATACACATTGTCTCAAAATGCCTATATATTCCCTATTAGCCACAGGCATCATGGTCACCCGTAAAAATGCTTCAATCTAGAAACAATTACTACCATGAACAGACCATTCAAAGGCACGCACCTGACAGGGGTTTTAAAAAAAAATGAATGTCTTCTTTCCGCTCAAGCCTCACTGGAGTAATTTTGCTCGTCTACTTTCTCTTTAGGCCAGAGAGCCAGTTCACACAAATACGCTTGCCTCACTTGTCTCCCACCTCTGTGCAAAAAGTGGCTCTGCCTGCCATGCACCTTGACCTACATAACACAAAAATCACGAAATTCACGCTTTTCCATGACAACAAGAATCACTACAGACTGGCACACTTGTAAAACAGGGTACCTTAAACAAATACCAAACACGACCCCACGGTCATATTGTGTCCTTACGCAAGTCTCACCAGAAGCATTTGCAATGGGAACAATGCTAGACGAGATCAAATTCACAGATCGGGAGAAAACAATCCGGCAAGAAAGATACAGGGACGACAAATTCCAGTTGTGAGAACCTGACGAACAACCCATTCACAAAATTAATCTAGCAAATGCATATTCCCCTTTACCCAAGTTTCCATAGAAAATGAAAGAGCGACGCTTTCTGACAGGCAAATATTGGAAGGACACATAATCCACAGAGAAGGAATGCTTGACGTCAGGCCATACTGCAAACCCACTGAAAACTTCCAAAACCTAGAGCTGACATTTTCCCGTCACTACTAGACCACCGACCGCCGGGCGAAGTCAGTGTAGTGAGACAGCAGTGAGGTATCGTAACATCAAATTTCGATTCTATTGAGTCAAAAACACCAGTGCCAGTACGTTTGGAAACTGCCGTGTTTTACGTGGACGTACTGTCTTGTCAAGGCTTTGTCTCCCGCACAAAAGTCACTGACCACATCCCCCCCTCCCCCCCGGTTCTGAAGGCACTTCACTGGCTCCCTGTGCAGCAGCGCATTGACCACAAAGTCCTCTCCTTGACATACTGCTGCATCCACAACACTGCCCCCACGTACCTGAAGGAACTGATTCCTGTGTATCAGCCAGCGCGCAACTTGCGGCTTGCAAGTTCTCTCCGTCTGCGGCTCCCTTCAACTGACGACACCAGTAAGAAGAGGCACGGTGCACGGTCCTTCAAAAATGCGGCGCCAAAATTGTGGAACTCACTCCCTGAGACAGCGAAGGAGGCAGTCAGCATTACCGCATTCCGGAAGCGCCTGAAGACTCATCTCTTCAGTGCCTCGCGCCAGTAATCATCTGCAGTTTTGGTGTTTTTTTGTTTTGTTTTGTTTTTTTACTATCTCTCATTTGAACACCTCTCCCTAAGCGCCGTGAGCACTCAGTTAGGGTGGAGCCGTGCGCTATATCAAGTCTCCGTCATCATCATCAGAAGCGTTCTCAGGCCGGTGTAGCATCCGGTCCGGTCCCCCCTCTGAAGTAGTCCCCCCGGGGGACCAATTCGTGGCAAAAACTGCTCTATAATGGTCCCCCCTTAGACAATACTGAACATTAAATATTACTAGAATTTCAAACAATAAATAAATAAGTCAATCAATATTCTCTCTCTCTCTCTCTCTCTCTCTCTCTCTCTCTCTCTCTCTCTCTCTCTCTCTCTCCCCTCACTCTCTATCTCTCTCTCTCTCTCTAGCAAAACCTGAAATAGACATTTACGTTCTTTGACAAGAAAAACTTTATTTCAAAAGCAAACTTGATCTTTCCATTTCCACATTGGACTCTCATGAGGATTATTTGGTATGTCCAGTCAAACTGTGGATGTCTAAGGGGGGACCATTATAGAGCAGTTTTTGCCACGAATTGGTCCCCCGGGGGACTACTTCAGAGGGGGGACCGGACCGGATCCTACACCGGCGACACGCGCTATAAGCTTATAGGGCAAACGAGAGATTGAGACAGCAAACACACAGTGAAGCGGATCTAGAATCTTTGATGTACACCAGTACCAAGACTCACACGGTTTTGTGTATTTTTATTTTCAGGAATGTGTGCAGCATGGTCAAGTGCACATACGTAACCAAAAGAGTCTGCAGGTACCGTTCCTGGGGAAGGTGAGTAGTTATTTCCATGTTTAATAGGCCTCAAACAAGTCAACTTATCTTTGGGAGCAATGTCGACTGTGAGAGCGCCTGTATGCTCGAAATACTCTATCTTAATAAATAGCAGAGCTCTTAAAGGTCTGCAATCTCAGCAAAAAGCCGCAAACATTGCGTTTATTTTAAAACTGCGACTCCTTCGACTATGCATAATCCAGGCGCTAGGCAACTCTGTCACAGTTGCAGAGTTTTCAGCGCTTCGGGGACCCTTATAAAACCAGAGCACGAGTTTGCCGTGGCATGATTTGGCTTTTGGTCAGTGAGCGAGACACATCGCTACAGTAGGTGTCTAGCTCGGGATGTTGAGTGCTGTACGATCTTTCTCGCTCAGTGTCAAAACGCAAACTGAGCTGTGAAATCAGGCTGCCCTTGGCTTTTATTGGGGTATCAGGGACGCTGAAAACTCTGCAACTGTGACAGAGTTGACTGTGCTTGCGCGGTCGACTCTGTAAATTTTTTTCACACTTCGGAAAGCTTTTTGTTGTGAGCTTAGATCTTTAATGCCATACAGTGTTGTCTACACTCTGCGTGAGCGGTCGAAAATTTAAATTCTCGGGCTCAGCAGCTGCCAGATTTGGACAGATATTTTTTTTTGCACGGCTGTCTCACCAGTTAAATAAAACGTTAATAAGAAGGGATGAAAACACTAACATGTTTGTTTTTCTTTTGTCCTGCTGTTCTGATATGTTAGATGTTGCGCGTACAAGACGATCTCCGTGCCAGCTTACTACACGGAATATTTCTGCTGTAGTGGATGGAGACACAACGGAAACCAAGCCTGCACCATTCGTAAGTACGGTTTACTGCACAGTCATGTAAAGATCGTCACAAAAAGTAACGTAACCATTCCTGTTTAACACGACAAACTTACTTCCACGGCGGACTTATTCCGGAGTAACCTCGTTGCCCCGTCTTCGATATCATCCGTACGGTGTGGGAAAAGGACGTTAAACTCCCAAACAACCACCGGTCCACCCACTCCGAAGTAGCCATCCCGGGTTTTCGAGTTACGTCTCTTTGAACAGGGAAGTACATCTGTGTTATGGATAAGTCTAACGCGTGTGTAGCGCGATTTATTACTATTATTATTGTTATTATTATTATTACTACTATTGTTTGTAAAGGTACTTAGAATTTCCTTCCAGATTTTTACTCCGCCTTACATCCACCGTGGGAGTAGGTTTGTTGTGCTACAGCAGGTGTTGTAAAATGGCCATTGCTTGTATAGTTGACAAATAACGAGGGCGATCGGTAGTCTAGTGGTTAAGAGACTTCGCCACCAATGCCAGAGATCAGGTTCGAGTCCCACTTGGGGCGAAGAATTTGCCTTCTCGTACGTGGCACCGTTCATTCGGACCGATCGTCGGAGGTTCTGTCCGGGTACTCCGGCTTCCTAACCCTCTGCTTTGGAAATGTTCAGTCCACAAATTTCGAAAACAAATGCATTTCTAGTTCCGAATTCTTAAATAGCTGAGCTGACCCTTCCCACCGCGTGATTGTAATATGTGAGAGAGAATGCGTGTGATTCACGTGAGCGTGCGTGTTGGGTTCAGCTTTGAGCCAATTGAAGAAACTGGGTGAAGCGCCCACGCAATACAGTGGTTATTATCATTATTGTGATGATAAAAATTGTGTGGCTCTGCTCATATAGGCGTTGTTTCCATTTGCGGCTCGGCTTAGAGCGCCGCGAGCTGAGCACCACGCATTCTCTCAGACTGTTACGAGCGTCGCTTTGTGTTCTGTTTGTGTTTTGTTTGTATGCTGAAAGATAACATCTGTACCGTTTTTTTTTAGAAGGTTGAGTTAAACAGAGAAGTTTCCTCGTTTAGTTTACATTCGTTTTATTGTGTTTCAATAATGTAGATCTGTTTTCCGTATTCTAGAAGTTTGTCTTGTTTTTCACGAAAATTCTAGAAGTAGCGACCTTGTTTTGATTGTAGCTAATCTTGCCTCGGGAGGCGGTACGCGCTTAGGGTCAATAATATAAAATGCTATAATTCTTTGCCATAGAGGCATTAGTATGATTCAAAAGAAACCAGTATATGAATTGATAAACAACAATTCATTCAATGCCGTAGACACAGACTAAAAACAAGAGTTCCGTCCCTTTTTTTTTTTTTTTTTTTTTGCTAACGTTTGCGGTCAACAGGATTTTTGAATTCAGACTACACCCAAACCAAAACATTTTCGTATCTCAAACACAGGAAACGTTACTATTTCCATTTTTTCGGTCCTTACTTTTCAACAAAACACTTTGTAAAGAGACCAGAACCTTGGTTTAACCGATGCATTGCATCTGTAATTTTGATTTGTTTTTGTAACAGCTGCAGTTTTGGTTTTTTTTTAAGGCACACGCTTTAAGGTTACGTCTGCATTGACAATTGTATCTAAACAATAACGATTATCATGTATATTCAAACACTTGTGTGTGTGTGTGTGTGTGTGTGTGTGTGTGTGTGTGTGTGTGTGTGTGTGTGTGTGTGTGTGTGTGTGTGTGTGTGTTTTCAGCTGTTTGCAACCCTACCTGTAAAAATGGCGGGAGATGCATTGCACCAAACAAGTGTGATTGCAATGTCCAGAATACCGGACCATTTTGTGATCGCGGTAAGTTTTATGATCATGTATTCACCTGTCGGTGGAAGATCATGTGCTCAGTCAGATTTTCGCAAAGTTATGTAAATCAGGGTGTTTGTTTTGTTTCTTTGTAGTTTTTGTTTGTTTGTTTGTTTATTGTTTGCTTGGTTGATATTTTTCGGCGTGTGTGTGTGTGTGTGTGGGGGGGGGGGGGTCCTGGTTCAGAATATATTTTGTAGATGTCTTTTGTAATAAACTACAACAGACAACAACAAACAGCAACAACATCAACAAACTGCAAACAACAACAACAACAAACTGCAAACGACAACAACAAACAACAACAAACAAATAAGCAAACAATGGATATGGCGTCCCGCGACGGGTTTTGAGATATAGCATCATGGCATTCGAGTCCTCTGCTTAGCAGGAATTTGGCGTGTGTGACGCGTGTGTATGTGTGTGTGTGTGTGGAGGGGGGGGGGGTCTCTGACCAAACATATTTCGTGTCTCGCAGACTCATGCATGGGTGTGAAGTGTGCACGTTAAAGACATTATTCCAAACGAAGTTGTTTTCTTTTCTTTCTTTCTTTTTTGTTTTCTTTGTTTAAAATTTTTAATTGTTTTTAAGTGGACTGGTGGACTTTGTGACTTTGTTTTGCTTGCCAGATAAAAGTTGACAATGGAATTTAGTTAAACATCAGTTGCACATGTAGAAGTGGGATGATCTGTCATGCTGACGCAAGTGCGGTTCATGTGAGTACCACGTGCAAAGGGGTGAGCGGTGATCTAACAGGTTGCGCGTCGGACTTAGCTGCTGTGCTACTCAACGTCCGTCACCAATTTCACGGCAAAGTGTGGGTTCGAGCCCAGGTCGAGCTTGTGATATGTGATACCGGTTTTTCCTGGCTATCGGGCCGTTCATCGGGGGTTTCTCCTCGGGTTATCCGGCTTTCCTTCCCCAGCAAAATTTGAAAAAAAACATAGGATAGGTATTGGGTGGCGCCGCACCGCGGCAACGCCCCCTCTCCCCCCCCCCCCTCCTACCCGAATACCCCAAAAGATAAAGCAGTAAAAAAAAAATGGTCTTCTCTAACGAGTCTTTGTTCGTGGGTACTCTGTATTGCTGTGTTTTACTTAGCCCCTCAATGCTTCTGTTTAATAGGATGGGTATTGGTTGGCGCTGCACCGCGGCAACGCGCTTCCCCCCCGGCTGAAGCAACCCGAATGTCAAAAAAATGGGATAATAAAGTATAAAAAATGTCTCCTCACCCGAGTCTTTGTTCGTGGGTACTCTGTTTTACCGTGTTTTACTGAGCCTCCCAATGCTTGTAATTCTGTTTCAGTGACATGTTCCCATCTGGCGCCATGCTATCCAGGAATGTGCAAGACAGGCGGTGCGTGTGACTGTTCCAGTGGCTTTACAACAGACGGCGGCGAACAAAACAACTGCCTGAGGAGTATGTACTGAGCAATAATTTTTTCTCTCGATGAAGACGTGGCGTCATATGATGAGATCATTGTACTTAGAGTTGGATAAATCCTAAATAGCGTGGGGTTTTTTGTGTTTTTTTTTTTTTTAAATGGCCGCATCACGACCGTGTGTGCTGTGCTCCTCCCTCAGATAGAAACGCAGAAACAGCACCTGTCGTCTGCTACGTTTACCTAGCTTTTCACTTCTCAGCTCAAACGGATAAAAAGAAACAAAAAGAGGAGACCAAATCCTGTTTTTTTGTGACAGTTCTTGTCTGTTACTCTTCAGGCAAGTTTACGAAACGAAAGGTACTGTTTTTGCTTACTTCGCACCTCGTGGGACAAGGTATTGCCTCTCGATTTGCCAAAACGTCATGTCAAACTCGCCATTGCTAAATAACTAATAATATTACAGGCTTGTACGTTTCCGAGGAATAGGCATAGTAGGAGCTTGATGCATGGGCAGAAGGTAGTATGTTAGTCCGAGACCGTAGGCAGCCTACGCTGAGACTAAAGCGGTGACTAGACTGAGCTAGTCTGAGACTAAACCAAACTTTAGTCCTCCGATTTCATGGGTGCAACGGTTGTACTATCAGACTATAAACCCAAAACAAACAGACTGCCTAGATGATTTGTCGAAGAAATTTACTCTCTAACAAACTGCGCGAGACTACTGACATGAGATATTCAGTTTACAAACCCAAGCCAAGGAGTTTCAAAGGTCTTTGCAAAATCGTTACTCTCTCTCTCTCTCTCTCTCTCTCTCTCTCTCTCTCTCTCTCTCTCTCTCTGGTCTTATTTTATAAGCAACGTCACGGGCACGGGCGGGGTAGCCAGACTGTTCTTACTTACAATAAGTCTGAGACTAAAGCTTTGTGTCAGACGAGCCTAGTCTCCTTTTATGCATCAAAATCCAGGCCCTGACATCCAAAACAGAGCAGTGTTCATGTATTTCGCTAGTCTAGGAATTACGTCTTACTCTCTCCAAGCATCAAACTCAAGAGACTTAGCTTATTACGTCGCAGCTCTCGTAAGCGTTTTAGCCTCAGATTTTCCCTAGTCTGAGCTTATGTGTCTTCTCAAATGAATCTTTTGGTCTCATCTTTGTTAATTTGTATAGGACCTGGCTAACGCCATAGCCTCTCCATGCATCAGATCTCTTAAACTGCAGTTGTCCCTTTCAACTGCGTTCGTCGTTCCTACTACTGCAGCCTTCTTCTTACTCGCTTCGTCGAGCATGCGCGTGAGGTTAAGAACCCGCATAATGCCAAGAGTTTGACGTGATAAGGGAGAAAATACAACCGAACAACTACCTGTACCTTTTTACCTCCCCTGTTCATTCTATCTGGTCTTTTTTTTTTTTTTTTTTTTTTGCTGCCACAACTCTTTGCCGGCTCCAGTGGTGTTCCTCCGTGGTAATGGGTGGAATTCATGGAGGGCTCGGGAGTTGGGGCAATTTTTATTATGCATGATGATGGAGATGAGGATGATGATAAGATGATGCTATGGAGGTCCGTGTGGTTTGGGACTGCGGGACAGGGCCGCATTCCTCGCTTCCTGTCATAAATATCCCGGCGTTAACCAGGAACTACGGCACCTGCGGTGCCGGCCGTGTAATCATCCACATCATAAGACGTGTCATACCAAGGGAAGCACCCCCAAAGTAGCACCCGTGAAGTGGGTGAATCTCGGCTATGTGGCAACAGCCTCCCCATTGGGCCCATAGCACACCCGCTCTGGGTAGGAGCCGACCTAGGGAGGAAAAATCCCGCTTGTCTCGGCTGGGACTCGAACCCGGGTCTCCCGGTCCATAGTCCGAAGTGCTAACCACTGCACTACGGGGGCCGGTCATTCTATCTGGTCTTAGAAGTGCGGCCAAGGTCTGTGTGTGTGTGTGTGTGTGTGTGGTGTGTGTGTGTGTGTGTCTGTCTGTCTGTCTGTCTGTGTATGTGTGTCCCGATCCTCCACCCCCCCCCCCTCTTACTTTTTGTTCATTTTTAGTGGAAGGGTGGGTGGGTGATTGGGGGTGTAACGTCCTTTTCCACCACATAGGGTGATATCAAGACGGGAGCAACGATGAAAAAAAGCCAGCATAAATATTTGGCCCCAGCCGGGATCGAACTCACGACCCGAGCATTAGAAGTCCAACGCTCTACCATTCGACCACCCCGGCTCCCTTTTTAGCGGAAGAGCAATGCTCAGGTCTTCAAATCTTCGAACTGCACGATTGTGTTTATATGAGGAGAGTTTGACATGACAAGGGAGAGAATACAACCGAACAACTTCCTGTACCTTTTTACCTCCCCTGTTCCTTCTCTCTGGTCTTCTAAAATTTGAAGTGCGCCCAAGCAGTGTTATTTCTTTAATGTTGTGCAACATGCGGACTACAAACTTATGTGTATGCGAGTATAGCCTTACCTAAAATAAGCTCGACACCTCAAACTGTTATGAAGAAAATGATTATTCATTCTAGTGAACAAAAATATCAAAGTGAGGCAAATATATACAATACGACGGTGTGTGTGTGTGTGTGTGTGTGTGTGTGTGTGTGTGTGTGTGTGTGTGTATGTGTGTGTGTGTGTGTGTGTGTGTGTGTGTGTGTGTGTGTGTGTGTGTGTGTGTATGTGTGTGTGTGTGTGCCGACCCCCCGGATCCCACAGCCCCCCCCCTACCCCCCCCCCCCCCCCCCGGACCCCGTATTCTTTCTGCTGAAAATGTTGTCACAGCCTACAAACTTTAATACGTGTACCTGAACCACTTTTAACGACGAAACAGATCTAAATAGTTCAAGTGTTTTTGAAATGGACTACTCAAAATTTCCGGGGCTATTCTGCGACGCGTATATTATCTTGATATTACTTTTTGTTCATTTTTAGTGGAAGAGCAATACTCAGATCTTCAAATCTTCGAACTGCATGTGATTATGTCCAACTGGCCTCGCGGTATGGACGATCCGAAAGAAGAACATTGGATCATGGCGGACTCAAGCAATCGCAGTGCTAGTGACTTCACCTGGTCTAATCTTGGGTAAGATCATCATCATCTCTGTCTGTCTGTCACCCCCCCCCCCCCCACACACACACACACTCACACTCTCTCTCTCTCTCTCTCTCACACACACACACACACACACACACACACACACACACACACACACACTCACACTCTCTCTCTCTCTCTCTCTCTCTCACACACACACACACACACACACACACACACACACACTCACACACTCTCTCTCTCTCTCTCTCTCACACACACACACACACACACACACACACACACACACACACACACACACACACTCACACTCTCTCTCTCTCTCTCTCTCTCTCTCTCACACACACACACACACACACACACACACACACACACACACACACACACACTGTCTCTCTCTCTCTCTCTCTCTCACACACACACACACACACACACACACACACACACACACACACACACACACACACACACACACACACACACGCACGCACGCACACACACACACACACACACACACACTCTCTCTCTCTCTCTCTCTCTCTCTCTCTCTCACACACACACACACACACACACACACACACACACACACACACGCACGCACGCACGCACGCACATTATCACTCCAAAGAAATACAAGCACACTACTTCAATGGTTTTTAAAAACTTCGGGTCAATGTTAGTAATATGATGAAACAAACAAACAAGCAATAAACAGAGAGAGAGAGAGAGAGAAATGAAATGAAATTGAAACTTTATTTGTCAACGGTAAAAACATTGGTCCAGTGGTCCAGTTTTCATTCTTGCCGTTGCTAATGCTACACACACACACACACACACACACACACACACACACACACACACACACACACACACACACACACACACACACACACACACACAATCTATCTATCTATCTACGTCCGCTCAGAGAGAGAGAGAGAGAGAGAGAGAGAGAGAGTCAATTAAAAATCATGAATCAAGAAAACTTTATTTTCCAACTGTAGAGGTTGTTAAGTTAATTTTCATAACCGCCGTTGCTAATTTTAGTAACATCTGTCCAAGAGAGAGAGAGAGAGAGAGAGCATTCTCGGGATTTCCCGGGCAGCGACAACTGGAAACGGGACCAGCCAAACACCGACAAGCCACACACGCGGACGTTGGACTGCTCTTATTTATGTTTTGTTCTTGACTTTATCCATTTACAGCGGATTTAACCGCCTGAAGGCGACTTGTAGTAGTCGTTTTGCACCCCCGGCCAACTTACCCCCAGCGCCTGAGTACATCGAGAAGAAGGGTTTTGGAATCGTCCAAGGACGAGTAGAGGTGTGGCTCATCAAACTACCACCGGCAGGTACGACCTTTTTTGTTGTTATTAAACATACACATTCCAACATTTCTGAACTTTCACTGTTTGTTTGTTTGTTTGTTTTGAGTGCGGTGGCGGCAGCCTTTAGGGTGGGTGTGATCGGGAGGACACAGGACACGCTTGACACACTGTACGACCGACGAACGAAGAACGACTTAGTAGGGCTTCGTACGGAGAACTTCGCTGAGCAGCGTAACCCACTTGCATGTAAATTAGGCACGTACGGGTACCATTAGCTAATCGCAGCGCGTTAGCAGCTCGCGGCCTCTGCCGTGTGAACCTAATTTACATGTAAATGGGTTACGCTGCTCAACGAAGTCCTCCGTACGAAATCCTACTAAGTCTCACTTTCACTGACTGACATCATCAATGACGAGACACATCCCGGTCCTCAGACAGCTTGACTATAGTACGTAGTGGCAGGTTAACCCTTTCAGCCCTTGCTGGTTCCAGGCCTGAATGCTGTCCCTGTCCTGGGCACTTTTTTGCCTAGCCAGTCAGTCAGTTAAAAAACCAAAATCGCTCAAACCCATGTGTAGGCCTGATCGATACAAAGGAAAGGAAGTGCAAAACAGAGTAGTGCCCCTTGCTTCATGAATATTCAGTAGTCTGGCCAATGAGGAGCGAGCAGAAATTTTCACTAGCTCGCAGGTACATGTACTTGCATAGGCATACGCGGCGGGTTCCTCGCGCAGGTACACGTACCTGCGTAGGGCTGAATGAGCGAGTACCAAGAGCAAGGTCTACCAGATAATTATGGAAGATCATTTGTGCCCATGGTTACTAGAGCTGCCAACTCAAGTAGAACGCGCACGAGAGTGAGGTGTGTGTGTGTGTGTGTGTGGGGTGGGGGGGGGGGGGGGGGGGGGGGGGGGGGGGGGGGGGGGGGGGGGGGGGGGGGGGGGGGGGGGGGGGGGGGGGGGGGGGGGGGGGGGGGGGGAGGGGGGTTGAGGGAATTGAGATGAGAGAGAAAGAGTAGAGCGAGGGAATGTGCAGAGTGAATGCCGGAATGAGTGTATCTAAATGAGTGTTCAATGTGATAGTAAATTGTATGTTTGTGATAGTCCTCATTTTAAGTACTTTCACTGATCGTTGCTGTTTCTTTTACCCAGTTTTTCTTATGCGTATATTTGTAGTCTTATTTATTAAAATGTTTATTGTGTGTTACCAGTATGCGGGTCAGAATTGCAATTTCCCTTTTCGGGGTCAATAAAGTATTCTGTATTTTCGCTCGAAATGGTCTTCGTCAGCATATCGTATAGCTCAGAATGCAAACCATAGACGCCTGCTGGCCGTGCTAACTTCAAAGGACACTGCCCGATGCACTGTCAACGAATTACCGTAGTACTGTGGCTTTGCTTTTAAGCTATTGGTTGCTTACTGCCATCCTGTTAGAGGCAGTAACTATGCAGGTGGCCAAGTGGCTCTGTATGTTGGACCAAAACAGGCCAGAACGACCTGTAACTAAAGATTTGCAGGAGAAGCTGTGTGTGTGTGTGTGTGTGTGTGTGTGTGTGTGTGTGTGTGTGTGTGTGTGTGTGTGTGTGTGTGTGTGTGTGTGTGTGTGTGTGTGTGCGTGCGCGCGTACGTGTGTGTTGTTTCAATGTAAGTATTTTTTTTTTAATTCCTATTTTGCTTTGCTTATCTCGTTTTCACCGGCTCTGTTAGTTCTTACTTTTGTCGCATATACCAGAGAACTGAGAACATTTTTTTTTTATTATTGCAGGCGAGACGGAACCAGTTATGTCTCTCAACAAAACATTAATGTGCAATGAAACGGTTTCCGACATACAACCCGAGGACGAGCTTTTCCGCTGTGGAGCCCAGGACATTAACTTCGACCGATTTTTGGAACATGGCGACATGTATGACATTCTTGTGGCCTTTAATTATGACGCCTCCCTCCCCCTCACCCCCCACTCCTCCACCCCTACCTCCCCAACCCCGACACACACACACACACACACACACACACACACACACACACACACACACACACACACACACACACACATCCGAGCTCGTGTGTGTGTGTGTGTGTGTGTGTGTGTGTGTGTGTGTGTGTGTGTGTGTGTGTGTGTGTGTGTGTGTGTGTGTGTGTGTGTCTGTGTGTGTGTGTGTGAGAGAGAGAGAGAGAGAGAGAGAGAGAGAGACAGACAGACAGACAGACAGACAGATTCATCGTTTTCCACATCTTTTGCAAAATTTGGATTTTGTTCTGACTTCTGTATTGTGCTTGTAAAACTGCACTCTTCTGGACTGGATATCAGATTCGATTTTTTTTCTTCGCAGCTTGAAGATCCAGTTTATCACAACTGGAGGTGGTTTTCGTGATGTGTGGGATCTCAACCGTGGCAGAAGTCTTTACTTGACCCAGAATTTTACAG